>JANHMN010001403.1:0-11403 GCA_030674055.1 Rhabdomys pumilio
CTTCATCTAAGTTTCTGAAAGAAATTTTAGTAAAAATTTGAAGGATGTTTTTAAGTGAAATTGTTATTATACTTTAGTTATTGAGGAAAATATAATCCTCATAAATTGGGACAATGCAGTAAAATAAATCACTTCTTTACTTATTAAATACTAAATACATGTTTTCTGTACATGGTATAAAATCAAGCTATATTATATTGGGCCTGGAGGAGGCATTTAGGACAAGACCATCTTCAACAGGATCTTGCCATCTTACTGTTCTACTGACTGTCATTACTGGTTCCCTAACAATCAGCACGTTGCATCCCTCTTACACCATCCCGTCTAGCGACCAAACACTCCATTGATGTTTATTTGTTCAGTAAATAGAAAACACTGCTTACATCATATTTCTTCTTTTAATGAATGCTTTTGAAGTTATTTTTCGTTTTGTGATTATATTACAGTTATATCATCCCCCCTTTTCTCCCTGCAAACCCTCCTATATGCCCATACTTATTCTCTTTCTCATTCATGCCATCTAGTTTTCATTAACTGTTCTTACTTAGAGCTAGTGATGTCACGCATCTTGGAAGAAAACTTGCAACTGCCACTTTATTACACCACCAAGATATTTAACTACAATCTAAATAGTTTTCCTTATACCCAAAGATAATAAATACTCTTTTAATGACAAGGAATAGAAATATAATTTTAAAAGTAATGAAGTAGAGACTATGGCTCAGATCCCAGAATCTACTTTAGGCATGTCCTGTAACTCTAGCTCAAAACAATTTGAGATTATCTTCTGGACAAAAAAGGCATATCAACATACACAGAGTGCATATACTCACAAAGATACAGACATTCTCACACATACACACCTACACACACAAATACATACTGTCTGTAAATAGATAGATGATAGAAAGATAGATAGATGATAGATAGATAGATAGATAGATAGATAGATAGATAAAAAGTAGATGAGAGAGAGAAAGAGAGAGAGAGAGAGAGAGAGAGAGAGAGAGAGAGATACATAAGACAGGGATTCTACCTGTATATCATTGATGCACACAAGAAAAAAGGAAATCTACAGGAGGACATGGAGATGACAGCTTCTGTGTAAGGAAAATGTTTGAAATGACAAATGAATTGCAGTTAGACAGTGAAAAGGCATTTAAATGTGCTGACAATTCCAAATCCAAATTTAAGTTTTTTTTAGAAATTAAAACCAACTGAATCTGCCTGCCATTCACACAGTTTCCTCATCTACTTCCTGTAAATTCTGTTTCACCACTCCTGGTGTATGACCAACAGGTACATCTTCATAGGTGACTGAAGACATAAGTACTGTGTTTCATCCATAGGAACACAATTGTTGCCCATCTAGACGTAAGTTTCCCAGTATATCTTAGTTATGATTCATGACTTTCCAGTTACGTTTCAGAAATCACAAATACACAGCAATTCCACGTGACTGAAATTCTTCGATTTCTATCAAGAACCATAAGGCTTTGAAACAAAATCTCATTTATTTTAGATGTTTATGGAAATAACAAAAAAAATGTGTTGATAAAGGAGTAAATGAGAAGAAAGGGTACAATAGTAGAGACAAGGGCGTAAGTCCGGTAAAGGAAATTTTCAGATATTCTGATAACTGAAAAGAGATACACTTTGCTGATAAAATTATTTATTAGTTCATCTTAAGTTGTTTGTCCTTAATTTTAAGATCACAAAGCAGCGGTGACATCTCTGCTATCCATTGTACAGAAAGGAAAGCCATTGGAAGACACTATAGTATTAAAGTATTAGGATCTAAGCCTCTCTCTATCGCTTTTCAGATAGCATAGGCCCTTGCTGTAATATTTTCTTTAGAGAACATTTTACTTCCTTATTTCTTAGGCTATATATCAAAGGATTCAGCATAGGTGTCACCAGGTTATTCAAGACCTGAACAGCTGCATTAAGCCAGGGGTTTGGAGTGGGCTGGAGGTATATAAGGACCACTGGCATAAAGGCAAGAAGGATGGCCATGAGATGGGCACTGCAGGTAGAAAAGGCTCTATGCCGCCCCTCAGTAGAGCGGATCTGCAGAATGGAGCAAACGATGAAGCTGTAGGAGGTGAGGATGAGGAGGAAGCAGCTGAGCGGCATCAGGCCCACACTGATGAGCCCCACCATCTCCAGGGCTGATGTGTCTGCACAAGCCAGCTTGAGCATCACGGGGATATCACAGAAGTAGTAGTCCACCTCATTGGGACCACAGTAGGGCAACTGGAAGGTGAGAGTAGTTAGAAAAGTAGCTTGAATACAGCCAAAAAAATGATGTCCCCGTGGCCAGGATGGCACACACTTTGTGGTTCATGATTATTGAGTACCTTAGAGGGAAGCATATGGCAATAAAGCGGTCATAAGCCATCACTGTGTATAGAAAACACTCAGTACAACCAAGGAAATGATAGAAGAAGAGCTGGCACACACAGCCTGCATAGGAGATAGCTCTGCTATTTCCTGAGAGGTATAATAGCATCTTGGGGGAGCTCACAGAAGGGAAAAATATGTCACACACTGACAGCTGGCACAGAAAAAAGTACATGGGTGTGTGAAGCCGAGTGGAGAAGACAATTGTGAGGAGAATGAGCAAGTTCCCAACTAAGGTGAAGATGTAGAAAGACAAAAACAGGACAAAGAGCATGGTCTCCACACCCTCTGTGTGGGGGATGCCCAAAAGGATAAACTGAGTCACTATTGAAAGATTCCTCATAGCTCTGAGAATGGCTGATTTTAAGCCAGAATAGAGATCACCAAGACATGACCAATGAAGTCAAACTGAAAATTTCTCTTACGTATATGTTGTTATTTGTTTGTTTAACAAACATCCTTATGTTACAGCAGCAGATCTACATTCAGAAAAAAATCAAAACAATGAAGTATATTAGTTTAACTGAGGACTTTCAACTTTTGCTGAGTTGTACAAAAGCCCAACCTTGATTTCAAATTTATTCATCTTGATCTTGACATGCTAAAGATTATAATTTAGATTATATCCAGAATAAAATTTTTTTATTAAGAACTTTGAGAAGCAAAAGAAAGCAAACATAGAAAAAGAATTCGACATCCATAGAACACTCCATTCATAAGAGAGATTCTGCTTCTTCCTTCCTCTTCGCTCTCTTGTTTGGTGTAGAAAGTGAGTTAAGATTATAGGACTGAAATCTGATATGTGCAGTTTCTGTCATAACTAGGACACAAGTGGGAGAAAGAGTCATCCCCAGAGCAGAGCACACCAACTGTTTATCCAACACCAAATGATATGCCTTAAAAACAAACACACAAATAAAATTATACATACTGAGCAGGTTTTATTTAGGAACGTATATGCATGTCACAACAAATAATGAAAAATAAGACCATGAATTTGAAAAAGAACAAGGAGAGGATATATGCCAAGATTTTGCGAGGAAAAGAAAAAGGAAAGAATTATCTAATTGTTATAATCTCAAATAAATATAGGAAATAAGTAAATAAACTATAGTATTGTGTCCTGATTTTGGATAATCAATCTAGAGTATATAATGTAACCCATATTTTCTAATGTAGTAGATCAGTGTCTATAGAAAAAGAATAGAATACTTTTATTCCCTTAGTATATTTCCCAGTAATTCCTTCTGTACTCTCTTCCTTTCTTCTCTCTTTCTGCTTCATTCCAGCTGTGCCTACAACTCTTATAAATTTAAAAAAATGTATAAACAGCTTAAGAAACAAAATTTGTAGATCAGACCTTTTTGGGTGACAACAGTGGAGCCCAAGAATCCATGGGAGTGATCTTAGATTTGACTCACAACATTGAATATGGACCTGAAGGGGCCACCTCCTGTATAACAGCAATAAGCCCAGTGGAATGATAGAGATACCAACCCACCCACTAAACCTTCAGCCGAAAGCTCATCCAATCTACAAAAATGCACACAGGAATAGAGCACAGAGTAAGAGAACGTCCAACCAAAAATTGGCCCAACTTGAGACCCACTCCATGGGCAAACACCAATCCCTGACATTTTTAATAATACTCTGTTACATTTGCAGACAGGAGCATGTTCTCTGAGAGACCTCACCCAGCAGCTGATTCAGACAGATGCAGATACACACAGACAAACAGTGGATGGAGCTTAGGGGCTCTTTAGGAAGAATAGGAGGAAGGATTTCTGGGCCTAAAGTGTATAGAGACTCTGCAGAAAGGCGAACAGAGTAAACACTTGGGGCTCTCAGAATCTGAACCACCAACCAAAGAATGTACTAGAGCTGGACCTAGGCCTATCTTCACAGGTAGCAGATGTGCTGCTTGACCTTCATGTGGTTCTTAAACAACTGGAGCAGGATCTATCCCAGTAGCTGTTGACTGTCTGTGGGATATGTTCTAGCTGGACTGCATTGTCTGGCCTCAGTGGGAGAGGAGTCGCCTAGCCTCACAGAAACTTAAAGTGCCAGGGTCAGGGATACTCAGGAGGCCCCCACTGACTCAGAGTAGAAGGGAAGAGGGTATGGGAAAAGGATTGTGGGTTTGGGATAACGGGGGGGGGGGCAGTGAGCAAGATGTAAAGTGAATATGTATTAAAATAAAATTATTTTTTTTAAAAGAATAAAACGTTTTGGACAAGGTCTCCTTACATTGTCCTGTCCTCATATCTCCTTTTCTTCTCTCTGACTCTGTTTTTGTGTCTTTCTTTCTCTGTCTATCTCTGTCTCTATGTCTCTTTGTCTTTTTCTCACCGTCTCTTTCTCTTTCTGTTTGTCTCTGTCTGTCTGTATGTCTGTCTATTTGTCTCTCTCACTCTCCTCCCCCCCTCTCTCTCTCTGTGTGTGTGTGTGTGTGTGTGTGTGTGTGTGTGTTTGTGTTTGTAGAATCTATAAACAAGAAAAATATGGAAGCAAACAAAGACTGGGCTTGCTTCTAGGTTTATATCCCTAGAATGTAAGTAAGGATCACGACAGAGATTTGAAGAATTCAGACCACTTGTCTAACGCTCAGCCTTTAGTGGACCCTTGGCTACACAACAAATATGGAGCTCTGTAAAGGCTTTACCAGTAGTTCTAGAAGCCCTGACTATGAAAGAAAACAGGTATGATTGACTGCTACTAGCTGTTTTGATTAGCACAAGAAACCAAACACAAATCAGTACTGTCTGAAAAATTTCAACACAATACAGAGTCTAAATACGACATGAAGTATATTGAGTGCAAATCTAGAAAGCAAATAGGAAAATGCCATAAATCCCCATACATTAGATCTGAGATTATACAGATATTATTTTCAATACTACAACATTTATTATAATGTTGCACGAGGTATGGGTAATGAGATGGATATTTGAAATGGCTAGAGAGATAATCCGTCTTAACCAAAACACATATAAAAACTTAAGACAAAAAATTGACTTGAAGATACAATAAATACTTAAATAGATACATTTAATATGAAATTGTCAATCCTAACCATTTAGCTAAGGAAAGAAAATCAAATGGGAGGGGATGTGTTGAAAAACCTAATAATTTTCACCTTTGAAAATAGGTCTCTAAGATCCCACAGAAAATCCTATATTAAAAAAAAATAGAATTAGAAGAACAGTAAGATCAGAAAATATTAAAACAATATGTACAAAATATCCAGACTTTGTTATATAAAGAAACAAAGCATGATATTAAAATTAAATTGTTCCAGTTATAACAGAAGGATCAGACACATTTTAAGACAGTTTTTTCAACCTATAGGTTGCAACCACTATAAGGATTGCATATGAGATATCCTACATCTCAGATATTTACATTATGATGATTCATACCACTACAGTTATGAATCACAGTTAGGAAGTAGCAGTGATATGATTTTATGGGTGTGGTCACCACAACACGAGGAACTGTATTAAAAGTTTGTGGCATTAGGAAGATTGAGAACCAATGCAGTAAGACACAGAGACTTATAAGCCAGGGTGCTCAGGGCATAAAGGCAGTTGCTTCCTAGACAGCAGACATGAATTCAATCCACATAACCCATAAAACAGACAGAGAAAATCTACTCAAGTTGATCTCTGAAGTCAACACACCAGACACACACACACACACACACACACACACACACACACACATACATCTTATAGACACACAAATTAAGAGACAAAATAGATACATTAATTCTTCATCTAAATTGATTTGAAAGTAAAGCAAACCAAATATTTAAACTTTCAGTATTTTTAAACAATATATGCATTTGCAGAATACATTCAGAAAAGACACTCATATCTGGTCAAAATAGTATTTTCAGATATTGGAAAACTCAATTTGCTAAGAAATTACTTTTTTCAAACGAAACTATATAATCAGGACAATGTCAATTTGAAAAATAATACAATTTTTAATGACTATAACAATTTAATTCCATAGTTTACACTAAAGCTATTTAATTACTATTATTTTTTAGTATAATTAAGGTTCAATCAATCATTTCTTCCTTTGATGTACAAAACAAAGTGAAAAATTCAAATAACCAAATTTTAATACTTACTGTAGAATTACATTATTGAGTTCATGTGCACCAGTGAAGATAGGGACATATCTCAGCAGGTCCAAATAGAACATCCAGAAAATAGACTCTCTTATACGTGACTAATTTATGTTCAACAAATCATATGAAGAAAATAGCCCAAGAACAATCTTTTCAATGTTATTTTCGGAATAACTAAGAAATTATATAGAAAACAAAACAAAATTATTATAGATCCATTCTAACAACCTATACAAAGATATTTTTTACACACATTATAGAACAAATGCAAATTTTAAATATTAAAAGAAATATTTTTAGTGACCTTAGTTTCACCCATATACCAGTTGCAATTTGTGATTTCTTTTCAGAGTAAACAAACTGAATTACCTGAAAATGAAATTTTCTATGTTGATATAATGAAAGAGAGCAAAAGAATACAGAGCAGTTAAGGCCAGCAGGGGACTAAAGACAGAAACAAACAAACAAAAAATTTAATGGGAGATTTCTGGAGTTTTCTGACACTTTAGTCATTCACTAGATGACAAATGAAGAAAATTAAATTTAGGTCACTAGCCAGTAGAATTGTAACAGTGTTAATGTACTGACAATAAGTAATAGCAATAAATTTTATAACAGGATATGTACTGCATCAAGATATTCTGGGGTCCTGGATATTTATAAATTAAATAATTTTTTAATCTGCCTTATCTTGATTTAAATTAAATGTTAATAAATACCTTCTGTGATACTTTCTTACAAAAGAATAGTATATATAATTTTAAAATGCAAACAAAAAATACTCAGGTATATCTCCAGCTTGAGGAAAACAAGAAACATTTTTGAATACATTTTTCATTAAAACTGTTAAGTAAATGGCAAACAGTTATGAGAAAACACGGGGAAAGGAGATAACATCTGAAATATAAATAAAATGTCCAATAAAAAAGGGAAAAAAAGAAAGCACTCAGCAATACTAATCAATAGAATTGCTAACTGATTCACAATTGGACACTTATACACTTATAACATTTAAGTTAAAACACAAGATGGAAAAACCAAATATCACAGAACACAGATCACCACTTTCACCTGCTTATGAGAGATAAAGGATAATTTATAATTATATAAATTCATATCTTAATTAAAACCATGTTCAGAAAAATAATGCTTTTGAAAATAACCGAGTATTTAGAAACTTCTTACTTTCAGATGTCAAGTATTCAGTGAATTTGTAGTAAAGTGTTACTAGAAAAATGAAAAACATATATAGAAAGACTTTTCCTGCTAGAACTCAGGTGCATTTCTTCTCAACGCAGAGAATTAGACTCACTGTGTAAGCTTGCTAGGTTACTGCTTTATGACTGAGCTCTATCCCAGACCCTAGGTTGACTGAGACAGTATCTCATCAGTTCATTCTGACCTTGAACTTACTATGTTATTCTCACTGATGATGTCCAACCCAACTGCAGCAAGAACACTGGAACTAGAGGTACTTGCCACTTTGCACAGCATGGAATTTTCTACTATGTTCTAAAGGAAACTTAAGTCTTCTTTGGTACTTAGGAGTTCAGTTCAGGGTTTCCCAGCCTCAGGCTCTAAGATTCAGTGTTTGTACAATGCTGTTCCTAACATGTGCATGCTATCAAGTCTTGAGCACTAACCCTGCCCCCTCCATCATTTCTTTCAGATGCCCTTGGGCATTTTCATGATTTAGTTATTGGTAGCCCTAGGGGACCAATTAGACTTAAGTTTATTACATTCTTCATTACGATTAAAACAATAGAAGCATGGAAATAGAAATGCTGATAGACTGATAGCCTCTTGACAACTTCTACTGCCTGTTTGTCATGTTAAAGTTTTTTTGCCTGTGGCCACTCTCCAACACCTTCTTTTCAATTCTACCAACATTTTGGGGATTCTTTAGCTATCTAAAATGCACATATCCATTTATAACTGAATTTAATGAATAGGATGGACGTATTCAGTCACTTAATGTATCCTTCCAGTAAGACACTTTAAAAAGATTGTTAGTACAATATACACAAAAGGAAATTATAAGTCAGTAATGTGCATATAAGCTATTCCACGTAGACATTTTATCTTATTTTAAAGGTCCATAATGATTGAGCATGTGTAAAGTACTGAACTATTTTCTCAAGGACAATGACTACTATCTCATGAAATTAAAAGCATCTCATTTAGTAAATGAGGAACATTAAGCACTGGAGCTTAGTATCTCACCTAACGACTACATTACAGTGTTTACTCAGAGCCCTGCAGGAAGCACTCTTACCCACTGCATGATCTCCACAGCCCCTATATTTCGTATCTTAATTGAGCTAACAGATTATATATTGTTCAAAAATTATATAATAGCAATGAATTAAGTTATCGTTATATGTATGTATAAACAAAAGAATCACAGTAGTAAAGAAGACTAGTCCATCTTTCCATATCTAGCACTATGTTATTTTTCTGATTAGGAGTAGGTTCAACTCTATAGTTTATGATCTACTCAGCCACGGTTTGTGACTCAGTTAATGGTACTGGGAATGACTTTTATCTTGGAGAGAAGAGCATAGATGTAAGAAATGGTTACTCCCATAACATATGTGTCACTAATCCAAATTAGAAAAAAGTTTCTAGGAAAATTAAGGATCATAACTAAGCAAGACTTGATTTTTCTTCTATACTAGAATGAGTAGAACCATTAGATATTAAAAAAGCAAGCCAGTAGGGTTGACACTTCCAGGATGGTTCCAACATAACTTCTCCATATGCTATGACTCAAGTATGTGGTATCTTCAGCAATAAGGTCTTATAATCAAGATCTGGGTGGTAACTCTTAGTTAGGGTTCCTACTGCTTAATAAAACACTAAAACCAACTTGAAATTTGGAAGGCGGATGCCTCCAATTCATTACCCCATTTTTTTGTTCAGAATTGTTTTGGGTATCCTGGGTATTTGTGATTACTGAAAAGTATTTTTTTCAGATTTGATGAAGGGAGAGATTGTATTAAATCAGTAAGTAGACATTTTTGATAGGAAGGAAGCCAATCTCACAATATAAACCTTACAAGAGTATGGGTGGTCTTCAACTTTTGATATCTTCTTTGATTTTTTTAATTTGATGTCAAAAAGTTGGAATGAAGGAATTTTTCATTTACTTTAATTTATCCCAATATATTTTAATTTGGACAGTCTTGTGAAAAGTATGTTTTCCATGATTTATTTTCTTTCTCTTTTTTCTTTCTTTCTTACTTTTTTCTTCCTTTCTTTCTTTCCTTGTTTCTTTCTTCTTTTTTTCTTTGTATATAGAGAGTCTACAGGTCTTTGTGTGTTGATTTTATATTATATTTTGATACATATTTTATCAGCTGTATGTGTTTTCTGTTGGTGCCTTTAGGTTCTCCTACGTGTAAAATATCATATGCAAACAAGGTTGTTTGATTTCTTCCTTTATTTTATCTCATTTACTTCTACATCCATATCACTTCTTAAACTAAGATGTCGAGATATATATTTAACAAGAGAAAAAAAGTAGACACCCTTGTTTTATTGATGACTCTAAATAAAATTATTTGAATTTTCTCCATTCAAGTTAATGTTGGCTGTAGGCTTGTATATTTTTTTTTATCATGTTGGGATATGTATGCTGTATTCCTAAAATTTTCTATGACTTTTACCATGGAAATATATTTGATTTTGTCAAAGGCTTCTTAATTGTCTAATGAGGTGATCATTTTGTTAAATATGGATTATATTTAAATGTATTTACCTTTATATAATAACCTAGTCTTCCTTGTGACATTTAATGCTTTTACTTTGTTCTATAGTGTTTTCAGAATTACATTAGAAGGGGGACTCCTCTTTGGTTTTCTCTTTTTAGTCTCCCATATTCCTCTTGCTCCTTCATGACCATTTTCTTCCCTAGATTTAAGAAACTTTTTTATATGTGTCATCTCACACAGATAATTTCCCTTCTTTCTGCCTGTTCTTCTTTTTAAAATTTCTGGCTATATTTTTTTCAAAAATACTTTAAAAAGCATTTTTTTCATCCACTATATTTTGATTGTATTCTTCCCTTCCCATAGCTCTTTCTTCCTACTGCTCACTGAAATTCAAGTTTTCACCCTTTTCTCTCTCTCTCTCTCTCTCTCTCTCTCTCTCTCTCTCTCTCTCTCTCAAAAAAATCAAAACAAAAGCCAAACAAAGTGAAAAAAAAAGTACAAAATTGCTGAGTCTATTTTGTGTTGGCCAACTAATATTGAGTATAAGGCCTGTCTGGAACTTGATTGATATACCTAGTGTCTCTCTATTGAAAAAAAGACTGAATTTCAGTCTTATATTTAGAAATGGCCCTTCAAAGTCTTTAGCAAATCATTTTCTGTGCCTTTATTTGGGTTTTCTCTTATTTCCCCATAGATTCCTTGCTTTTGTAATGTCCTGTGACTCTGTTCTTAAGTTTTATTAGATTTATTGTTTTCTTGAGTTAAGTTTTTATCCCATTTTGTCACCAAACCCTGATAGTCACTCTTGAATTTGATTTATTTTACTGGTATGTCTCTATATTTAATGTTTTATTTGGTTTAATTTTGTATTTTATATTTTATTCCATTGGGATTTTCTTCAGAAATTCTATAGTTTATATTAATTAGTTAAATTACCTTCTGTGTCCTTAATATTTTACTTATTTTCTTAACTCTTTTCCTCGTCTATATCCCAGTATTAATATCCTATTTAAATTAATTGACCATATTTATAATTTCTTATATTGTCATTTACATTACGCTTATATAAAGTGTCTTGTTTTTCTCTTTTGTCTGTGTGCTGTTGGTGATTTTGGTATGAGACACCGGCATCTGGAGTTAGACTCTTGA
>JANHMN010001405.1:0-11400 GCA_030674055.1 Rhabdomys pumilio
ACACACACACACACACACACACACACACACACACACACACACACACACACAAGCGCATATAGCCCTCACCTACATGAGGATTCTTCTCTGCCTTCTCCTCCCTCCAAAGCACGTCTTGTACTGAGGACATCTTATCTTCTTCCTGCTGCCTCAAAAGTCACCTGACTTTGAAACCTTCCCTGGAGACTTCAGGCAACATTTACAGTCCATGATGTTATTACTTCTCTTTCTGTTTTTTTTTTCCTTGTCTCTCTTTTTTTAATCGCAATTTAACATTTGAATTATTCTGAAGCCTTCAGTCCGACTACATAAGTGATGTTCATGTAACACTCACCCACATGGTCCATATGTCGTATTCCGGGAAGGCAAGATGTTAAATAAAGCTTTAATAGATGCAGAAAGGCTACATGCAATCAAACACTATGATATTTGAGTTAACTGTTTAACTGTGACTTTGACTCACTCTGTCAAAAGAGAAAAAAAGAAAGAATTGCCCATTTATGTTTTGTTGGATCTTTTACGATTTTTCCATTTTTTAAATTTGTGACTATATGCTCAAAATTCCAACTATATTACTCCATTTTTAATTACTTTTTTAGCCTTTTACTTACCTCTTTGTTTTAGTCTTCTTTTTTAACTGCATTTTATACCCCAATAGGAAGCAAGCAAGTCTGTAGTAATGCTAAGGCACATTTTACATGAAATTCTGCAGAGTAGAGGAGATGCCCTGGACTTGTAAGTCTTAGGAAGTATAAGATTACCAGGATGAATGCTGTGGTTTATTTCATCAAAAGTAGGATTTGATTGTATAATGAGAAGGTAGAAAATATATATTAGTTTTTAAACTCTCAGCCTATTCTCTGAGCACTCTCAGTGCTTTCAAGACTAGCACTAGGTACTCACCCTGTCAAATAGTGTCAAACACCTGGTCACAACCAGAAAAAAATAGCCTGTCAGCTCATCTGCCATTGAATATTCATGAAGTAAAAGGCCCCGATCTTTGCAAGCATCATACACAACCCTATGATGTTCTTAGAGGCTTCAATTCTGGCAAACCTGTCATGTGCACAGAAAAATCACAGCCTCTTATGTTCACAATGACACAAAGATAAAGAAATAAAAGCTTCAAAGTATAGGTGTTCTTGGGTTGATATGCCATTGAGCAAAGAGTATGGCAAGTACAGAGTTCTGTAAAGTACCATTTCTGAGAGTGGAGTGTGGTGTACTGTCAAGGAGAAGGTGACATTCTGTATCAGGGGTCACATGACAAGAACATGGGGCCAGTCACTTCACACTCATTGCTTTCTTGAATACTCAGATAAGTACCAGGATGTAGCTCATGTTAACACTGTTAACACTACAGTAACATACCTTATTAGTATTAGTAATACTGTTACTAACATAGTAACTATGACATCTAGAACAATGACTATATATTAATAAACCACTATTTATTAAATCACTTAGTCTTGATAACTACTCATTTATTAATCCTTGTAATAATTAGAATATGATATGCCCTGCATAGATATCTACATGTTGGTGCCAGTTTTAGAAGTTCTGGAAATACTTAAGTTTAGATACAGGAAGTGGATCAGTATGTGACTTTTTGAAGGTTACACCTCCTCCAAGTTTCTCTGTTTCCAATTTGTGCTAAAAAGAAAGCTCCTTTTCCTCAGGCTTCTGATATCATAAGTCTTATCCTAGTGATTGGAGCTACCTAAGTATGGATAGATCAGGATAATGCCTCATAAATCAATTCTGTCAGGTGTCTTGTTAAAAGACACAAGGTAATAGTACAGTTCCATTTAGCAGTTGGGGCGAGTATGAGAACTTGGGGAAGGCAGACTTGTGGTAGAAAGAGCATCTTCTCACAAGTGCTTACAGCACCATTCTTCATGGAATGCTATCTGTGTAAAGACACACTGTCCAGTGTTATTTTTCCTTCATCACAGTTCTGCATTGTATTATTTTTCTATTTTTTTTAATTTATAGTTTTATATTTTGTTAAATTTTATTTTATTTTTTTATACTCCAGATTTTATTCCACTCCCAGTCCACCCTCTGACTGTTCCCCATTGCATACCTCCTCCTAAATTCTAAGTCTCCACAAGTATATCCCCAACCCAGCCCAAACCTACCAGACCTCTAAACTCCCTGGGGCCTCCAGTCTCTCGAGGGCTAGGTGCATCTTCTCTGACACAACCCAGACCCAAAAATCCTCTGCTGTATATGAATTGGGGGCCTCATATCAGCTGGTATATGCTGCAGGGTTGGTGATCCAGTGTCTAAGAGATCTCTGGGGTCCAGGTTACTTGAGAATTCTGGTCCTCCTACAGGGTCACCTTCCTCCTCAGCTTCTTCCAGTTTTATCCTAATTTAACCACAGGGGTCAGCAGCTTCTGTCCATTGGTTGGGTACAAATATCTGCATCTGATACTTTCAGCTGCTTGTTGGGTCTTTCAGAGGACAGTCATGATAGGTTCCTTTTTGTGAGCACTCCATGGCCTCTGTAATAGTGTCTGGTCCTCCCCATGAGCTGGAACTCACTTTGGGCCTGTGTCTGGACCTCCTTTTCCTCAGGCTCCTCTCCGTTTCAATGCCTGCAGTACTTTCAGACTGGAACAATTATGGGTCAGAGTTTTGAGTGTGGATAGCAACCCTATCCCTCACTTGATGCCCTGTCTTTCTACTAGAGGTACACTCTACAATTCTTCCTGCTGTAAGACATTTCATCTAAGGACCATCCATTTGAGTCCTGAGAGTCTCTCACCTCCCAGGTCTCTGGTACATTCTGGCCTGTTTACGCACATCCTAACTCCCTATGTTGGCTGTTTTCATACTTTCTGCTGGCCCTCAGGGCTTCAGTGCTCTTCCCACACCCAGTACAAAATCATATTCCCCTCTTCTCTCCCCAGTCCTAATCCCACTCATGTCCCTCCCTCCCTCACACCTTGTGATTGCTTTCTTCTCCCACCCAAGTGGAATTGAGGCCTCCCTAACTTGGGCCCTTCAGCTTATTGACATTTTGAGCATTTTGAGTTCTTTGGACTGTAACTTGGGTATTGTATACTTTTTTTTTAAACTAATATCCACTTATTAGTGAGTACATACCATGCATGTACTTTTGGGTCTGATTTACCTCAACCAGGATGATATTTGCTAGTTCCATCCATTTGCTTGCAAAACTCAGGATGTCCTTGTTCTTAACAGCTAAGTAATATTTCATTGTGTAAATGAACCATATTTTCTGTATCCATTTTTTGTCACGAGACATCTAGGTTGTTTCCACCTACTGGCTATCACAAACAAGGCTGCTATGAACATAGGGAAACATATGCCCCTGTGGCCTTGTGGGGAATCTTTTGTGTATATTCCCAAGAGTGGTTTTACTGGGTCTTCAGGTAGATCTATTTCCAATTTTCTTGAGAAACCTCCAGATTGATTTCAGGAGTGGTTTGCAATCCTACCAGCAATGGAGGAGTGTTCCTCTTTCTCCACATCCTCACCAACATGTGCTGTCCCCTGAGTTTTTGATCTTAGCCATTCTGATTGGTGTAAAGTGGAATCTCAGGGTCAGTTTAATTTGCATTTCTCTAATCACTAAGGACTTTGAACATTTCTTTAGATGCTTCTCAGCCATTTGAGAATCCTCTGATGGGAATTCTATGTTTTGTTCTATACTCCATTATTTTGACTGGGTTGTTCGGATTTTTGGTGGTTAGTTTCTTGAGCTCTTTATATATTCTGGATACTAGCCCTCTGTCAGATGTGGGGATAGTGAAGAATTTTTTTCCCAATCTGTAGGTGTTGATTTGTTTTATTGACTATGTTCTTTCCCTTATATAAGCTTTCCAGTTTCATGAGATTCCATTTGTCAATTCTTGATCTTAGAACATGAGCCATTGGAGTTCTGTTTAGAAAATTTCCCCCTGTGCCAATGAGTTCAAGGCTCTTTTCCACTTTCTCTTCTAGTAGATTGAAGGTATCTGGTTTTATGTTGAGGTCCTTGATCCACTTGGATTTGATCTTTGTATAAGGTGAAAAATATGGATCGGTTTTCATTTTTCTACATACAGACAGCCAGTTAGACCAGCACCATTTATGGAAGATGCTTTCTTTTTTCCATTGTGTATGTTTGGCTTCTTTGCCAAAGATCAAGTATGTGCAAGTATGTGGTTTTATTTCTGGATTTTCAATGCTATTTCATTGATCAATGTGTCTGTCTCTGGACCAATAACATGCATCTTTTATCACTATTGCTCTGTAAGGCTTGAGGTTAGAGATGGTGATTTCCCCCCAGAAATTCTTTTATTGTTAAGAATTGTTCTCACTAATCTTGGTTTTTTTTTTTTTTTTCCTTTCCAGATGAATTTGAGAATTGCTCTTTCCATAACTTTTAAGAATTGTGTTGGGATTTTGATTAGGATTGTATGGAATCTGTAGATTGCCTTTGGTAGGATGACCATTTTTACTATATTAGTTCTGCCAATCCATGAGCAGGGGAGATCTCTCCAATTTTAGACCTTCAAAGAAGACCTGACATGCATATTCCACACACTATTCCATAAAATAGAAACAGAAGGAACACTACCTAATTCATTCTATGAATCTGCAATTACTCTGCAACCACATAATATTCCAACCAAAAAAGAAAACTCCAGACCAATTTCACTTATGAATATTGAAGTAAAAATACTCAATAAAATTCTTGTAAACAGAATCCAAGAACACACCAAAACTGTCATTCACCTTGACTAAGTAGCCTTCATTTCAAGGATGCAAGAATGGATCGATACACAAAAGTCCATTAATGTAATCCACTATATAAACATACTCAAAGAAAAAAACACATGATCATCTCCTTAGATGCTGAAAAAGCATTTGACATAGTACAACTCAGATTCATGTTTAAATTGTTGGAAAGATAAGGCATTCAAGGCCCATTCCTAAACATAATAAAAGCAATTTACTGCAAACCAACAGCCAACATTAAATTAAAGAAGAGATATTGAATCATCCCACTAAAATCAGGGACAAGACAAGTATGCCCACTCTCTCCATATCTATTCAGTATAGTACCCAAAGTGCTAGCTAGAACAATAAAACAACAAAAAGAGATCAAGAGGATAAAAATTGGCAGAGAAGAAATAAAGCTATCACTATTTGCAAATGATATGACAGTATACATAAGCAACTCCAAAAATTCTACCAAAGAGTTTCTCCAGCTGATCAACAACTTCAGCAAAGTAGCTGAATATAAAATTAACTCAAATAAATCAGTAGCCTTTTTTATACAAATGACAAACTGGCTGAGGAAGAAATTAGGAAACAACTCTCTTCACCATAAACACAAATAATATAAAATATTTTGGGGTAACTCTACCCAAACAAGTGAAAGCTCTGAATGACAATAACTACAAGTCTCTCAAGAAAGAAATCGAAAAAGATCCCAGAAGATGTATCACTTTCTGAGACAATAAAACAAGAGTGTTAGAATGCATGGACTAGTGATAAATTCAGGAGGTTAGAAACTAGACCAAGAGTAAATGATTGAGAAACATGGTGAAACTAGCATGTGGGTAGTTCATGCTTGTTTCTCCTAATGCAGACTTTCATTGTTTCCTGAGGTCTGCTTCTTGCCCTGTGAAATCTGCTTCTTCATCTTGAATTTTGGAGATAATCTGGAGATGTTAGTCCCACTGGTCAAGGACAAAAATATGACCAAAATTTTTGAGCAAAATTTGAAGCAAGTACATTAAATACTAAGCAGATCCCTGCCCAAGATTTCAGGAATAGGACATAGAATTACATCAGTCAGGGACTGATAATAGCAAAATCCACATGGCTATGTACTTCCTGTCTTCATCCAATGAGAGGCATACTTCCTCTGTATATGTGATTAAGCACACAATCAGTACAATTGGTACAACCAAGCTTGTTTTAAAAAGAAAAAACCCTTCTCAGCATTCCAAGAACTTATCTGTCCTTGAGCATGCAAGATTTACAGGTTATAGGCAATTTTTTATTATAGATCTCTCTTAATCATAATAATTTAATCTAAAAATATAACTTCAGCCACAGGAGTCTGAGAAACCAAGAGTGGATGCAAAGAAGAAAACATGATCTTCAATAAATAGTAAATCTGAAAACAGAACACAGTTTCAATCACTTAGGACAGGTGCACTGTCAGGGCAAGCAACGTCTGTTTTAGAGAATAAGATTAAGTTCACTGGACTTTGTCTTCTTCCTTTTTTATTTATTTTACTTATTCCTCTACATAGCTACAATTTGGATCTGAAATTTCCTCAATGGCTTGTATGCAAAGGACTTGTTTCCCAAATCTATAAAGCTGTCAGGGGAACTTTTAGAAGGTGAACTTTATTATGCAGGCCCTCAAGGTATTGCTTCCTGCATGCCAGGACTTGAGCAGTTCTAGCCTAGCCAAACTAAACACACAGCAATCAAGGTCTAAAGTATGTCTTCCTAGTTGTTCTTGGCCTATGTAAGACCTACTTTTTGTGGGAGTCATTAGTGCTATAGAAATATTCTGGTTCTTGAACTTCTGGGCATGTTTAGAACAAGGTGTAAACATTTTGTTTACTTCAGTTATAAAACAAAACTGAGGAGTAGTAAGAGTCACGTCTGGAAGAAGCAAGGGCCTGAACAAAACTTTTAACTGTCGTGCTCTGTCTTCTCAACCTCTGTGGTCACCAAGCTGTGAAAAGCCAGTCTGACACCAGAAGCTTTGAGGGACTGCTCAACCTTTTGCTGTGTGTGTGACAAAAGAAACATCATAAGAAATGAACTGTATTGTGGGAACAACCTGACACCTGAGAATCTTTGTTACTGCAGCATGAAATGACTTATCCTGTATTTCAGACATATTAGCTAAGATAATCACAAAATCTGAGTTTTTTCTTAAACATAGTTCTGTTATATTTTTACTAACATTCATATTCTGGTTTAAATTTTTACCCTTAATTTTATTAAAATGAGTTCAGAAATCATCATCTTAATGTGCAGAATTGTGCATTTTTGCTTACCCTTGTTACCTTTTTACTCTTTTTTTATAAGTACAACTTCTGTTTTCAATGTTAAATTTAAAGTTGTCAAATCCTAAAAAAATAAACAAATATATCAAGAGTGATGTTATGAGAAATACTACTTAATATTTAAACTATTCTTTACATAATTTTACATTTTCTACAACAGAAAATCAAAGATATTTTGTTGATACAGAAGTATAAATACTGAATTCATTAAAGAACAGAAATTGTGATCCATTTTTTTTTGTATTTTTTATATATGATCTGTAAATTATGGAGGATAAACCCAGCCTGTATCAGCATCTACCAAGTAGGTGATAAATCTCAAAGTTGATGAAAATATCTTGAAAAGAATCAGAAAATTATTAGGCTTCTTCATCAATTCAAAATTTACATTTGTAAAATTAGTTTACTTGACATTTGTTCTCTGCCAGGCCCAAAAGATGCTATGGCAAACTTAAATACTTGATCTGATTAGCACACCTTCTTGGACAGGAGTTAGACAATAAGATTGTACAGTAGAAACCATGAGATGTGGAATGTTTAACGCTCTAGTACACTCAGTATCCATAAAGCAGCATTTTTATTTCCTATCATTTCATTAAAGAACAGAAATTGTGATCCATTTTTTTGTATTTTTTATATATGATCTGTAAATTATGGAGAATAAACCCAGCCTGTATCAGCATCTACCAAGTACACAGTTACTCCTGCTTCTTTTTGGACCATTCATATCCTTCCATTTAACAGCTAAGTTTCTTTCTTTTCTGCCTAAATATCAGCTTTACATCATTGCTTCTAGTTAGTCATAATTTTTCTTTTCATAAGACAACTCCTTCTATGCTCCTATTCTACTTCCTGAAAGTATCTAAATCCAGTTCCACCTCCTTATATCATTCCATGTTCCTTGTCTGAAATTAACCTTGATTCTTTCCAGCAAGACCTGGCAAATCTCAGTTTAAATGTATGTAAGTCACCTAACTTGGATGAATCATAGACTAGGACTACTTCCTCTAATTAACTTCAGGACTGAGGATATGTCTCAGTAGACATATTTCCTGGTCTCCTGGCCATTCAGAATTATACAATGAACAAAAGTACTTGAAGCTACTTAGAACTATAAGATTTAATTTACATATGAAATTCAAAATAAAAGTAAAAAATTATTAAGGCAGACTAAATTAGATTAAAAAATAAATTTAAAGACTAGCACTCAGTTTTCTCAGTGTATTTTATAACAAAAAATACAAGGTTAAAAATATTCTTTATGAAAACAAATATATTAGAAAAACACAAAGGGATCAATTTTTAGCATTCAGTATGTTCATATTATTATAGCAACTACTGTCTTCACGGTCTAGCTTTCAATACATTTGATCAAGATACCATTAAGTAGTAAATCTTCAGGGAAAAGCAGAAACCAGAGTGTATGTGAGTCAATTCTATTCTACATACTGCCTCTTCCATGGAGTTACTATAGACCCTGGAAGCACATCTATCACCCCCTTTTTCCTACATACTGACCTTCAGCTATAATCTATCTCCATCACCTTGAACTCCATGCTTACAAGTGAGTAATTGATAAAACTTGTCCTGTGGCTTGTGTTCATGGACATTAATGTCCACTCCAAAAGTTAACAGAATATTCTAACTTTCTAGGAACAATGTGCATCTCCTGAGTTCTTTGCTTACTTGCTATGGCAACATCATCATTTCAAAACCATTAACATTGGCTTCAGAGAGAGTCACATGTCCTAGTTATGCTTATGCTATTTTACATCAGAATTCTCCTCACATAGTAGATTGTTTGCTCACTTTCATATCTATGTCCACCACTGACTGGAAAAGCATAGAGTAATGGGATCCAGGTGGGAAAGGAGTTAGCTTTTGAGATTTGTTTCCACTGTACTTAGGTAAAGTTGCTGGCTCAATGTAGAGAGGTTTGTTTGTTTGTTTGTTTCTGTTTTGCTTTGTTTTTTTTTTTTTTTTTTACTTAACTGGTGTTTAGTTTGTTTAATTTTGTTATCAATTTCTAGCTAAGAAAGAACTATGTGCGAATCTACAATGGCCTCAGTTGCAACAGGAGCGGTTTCCTATATAGCATTACGATCAACGTTAGGCTGCAACCAAGATATTTGGCTAGCTGTTATTCACTCTACTCTTTTCAGATAAAACCTCTCCAGAAAATTATAAATATACAACTGTGGTTGTACTATGTTGTACTCTCATGATACACTTACCTAGATGTCAGCATTTCTGGGACAGAGATATTAAAAATATTTAAGGACTCCAAAATGTAAGGAATACCTCATGATAGCCAAGGCCTGTCCTCTGAACCATTCTTAACCCTGATATGATTCCTTCTTTCATAATTGAAAGAAGTTGCAGATTTGAGCCCAAAACAAGTAAATGCAGAGGTTAATCTGGGTGAGAGGATCTAGGTATAGACAAAACAAACGAACAAACCCTTTTTCGAGTCTCATGACAACAAAGGACACTGGTTGCCAAGACTGACAGGTAAAGACCAAGCAGGACTTACAGAATATTGAAAAGTAGGTGTCCTAATTCTAAAGGTAAGTGAGTGAACTGCCTTGCTTAAGGATGCTTGTGTGTGTGAGGAACCCAGGGAGTTACATATTTGGTAGATTTTGTACCCTTGGCTGGATCCAATGTCACAGAATGTTCGTATATTTCACAACACTGACCCATATCAATCAAACCAACTTAATATTAGAAAAAATAGAATGTTTTATTTATTTTAGATCTTGAAATTTAACACTGAAAGATTGTATGTTTTAATTAAACTGATATGTTAGGATTGAACAACTGCTTTGAAATTTTATTCATTGCTCGGGCAAAATGTAATGAGTTTTACATTTTTAAAAGATTAGATTAAAACTGTTCTACATCAAAAAACACAGCTTTCCACAAGTAATCAGCTATTTTTCTTTAAACACATTTGAAAGGTGTTTATAGTTTTATTTTTCATGTACTCATTAACAACAGATTGTATTTTTAAATGTGGCATTGGTCTATAACATTCATTTGACTTTTGAAATTCTCCATTGAGATGATCTCTGAACACTCCTCCATTGTTGGTGAGATTACAAGCTGATACAACTACTTTGGAAATCATTCTGGCTGTTCCTCAGAAAATTGGACATAGCATTACCTAAGGATCCAGCTATACCACTTCTGGGCATATACCCAGAAGATGCTCAAACATATAACAAGGACACATGCTCCACTATGTTCATAGCAGCCTTACTTATAATAGCCAGAAGCTGGAAAGAACCCAGGTGTCTTTCAACAGAAGAATGGATACAGAAAATGTGGTACATTTACACAATGGAGTACTACTCAGCTATTAAAAACAATGAATTCATAGAATTCTTAGGTAAATGGATGGAACTAGAAAATATCATTTTGAATGAGGTAATCCAATGACAAAAGAACACACATTGTATGCACTCGCTGATAAGTGGATATTAGCCCAAAAGCTTGCAATACCCAAGATACAACTCACAGAACATGTGAACATTATGAAGAAGGAAGACCAAAGTGTGGATGCCTTGGTCCTTCTTAGAAGGAATAACAAAATACTCATGGGAGCAAATATGGAGACAAAGTGTGGGACAGAAACTGAAGGTAGGGCTAACTGGAGACACTCCACCTGGGTATCCATCCCATGTGCAGTCACCAAAGGCAGACACTGATGTGGATGTCAGGAAGTGCATGCTGAAAGGAGCCTGATATAGCTGTCTCCTTAGACGTCTGCCAGAGCCTGACATATACAGAGGCAGATGGTCACAGCTATCCATAGAACTGATCATGGGGTTCCCAATGCAGAAGTTAGAGAGAAGACTGAGGAGTTGAAGGGGTTTGTGAGTCCAATGGAGAGAGCAACAATACCAACCAACCAGAGCTCCCAGGGTCTAAACCACCAGCCTGGAAGTACATAGAGAGGGATCCATGACTCCAGCTCTATATGTGGTGGAGGATGGCCTTGTTGGGCATAGGTGGGAGAGAAAGTACTTGGTTCCTTGAAGGCTAGATACCCCAGTGTGGGGGAATTTGAGGGTGGAGAGGAGGGAGTAGTTGGATGGGTGGGTGGGTGGGTGGGGGCACATCTGCATAGAAGCAAAAGAATGGGGGATGGGATAGGGAGTTTCTGGGGGGAGATAGGGAAAGGGGATAACATCTGAAATGTAAATAAAATATCCAATAAAAATTAATTTTAAAAAGTTTTAACATAATACGAAGCATCTATTACATTAAAATATGAGCGTCTTTTAAGATCACAAACACACACACACACACACACACACACACACACACACACACACACACA
>JANHMN010001407.1:0-11385 GCA_030674055.1 Rhabdomys pumilio
CACCAACCAGGAGCATACATGGGCCTGTCCAAGACCCCTGCCCCCCCCAGACACAAATATAGCAGAGGTCTGCCTGGTCAGGCCTGAGCGGAAGAAAATGCTAACCCTGGAGAGACTTGAGGCCCCAGGGAAGAGGGAGACCCAGTTGAGGAGTTCACTCTCCAGGAAAGAAAAGGGGAGCCAAGGAGGGCAATGGCTATAATGTAAATAAAAAAATAATTAAAATACGAACAATGTATTTCATATGTTGTTGACACTAATTAAATGTCATAGTCTGTTGCCTTTTCTCATCTAATTAAAATTTGCAACGATGTGAACTATTTGATGGCTACATTTCTAAAACAATTTGCATAAATCCATATTCAAAGAGAGTTATCAAAAATTCTGAATATTTTTAATAAAATCTTACCATTCTTCTTGTGTCTTGTTACAATTTGTACTATATGGGATTTACTGAGATTTACAAATATAACTGAGCTGATTTATCCTCATAGAAGCAGTTATCTTGTCTTCTATAGACATGTACACATCCAGATAGATTTTTCAAGCCTCAGAATGGAACTTAGTTTTTTGATGACAAAATTATTTATGTCTCACACTAGGGCCCTACCTGATAAATGTCACTCTCACTCTTCATTATACTAAAAACATTACAGAAAACCACCACTGGTCAAAAACCAGAGAACAGACTGTGATGTGGTCATCTATATAACAAGTGTGTCTACATAATGACTGCTGCACCTCAAACAGAGACATCTCAGAAGAGAAGTTGAAAACATTGTAGAAGGCACCAAACTAAACAATCTGCTGTGATATTTTGGGTTTTATTTTGGAAATTATAGAAAAGCTATTTCTATGATTCTTTGAAAATATGTCTAGCGAATCAAAGCTTGAACAATGTCAGATCCAACAAATGTGCTACTGAAGAAAACAGTATACTTTTGGGATTCTAAACCTAAACAAAGAACTATAAGCACCTAATAAAAGTTGAGAGAGGAGCATTTGCCTGACCCAAAGATGGGTGTCCAAACTGGCTATTCAACAAGTGAAAAAGCTCTAAAGTTATATACATACATGCAAGACTGTACAGTATCAGCAGGTTGTATTTATAATTTTACTTATGTGTTTGATATATATATATATATATATATATATATATATACACATATATCAATAAAAAAGAGAGGATTTGACTTGAGACATATTGATCAACAATATTTTAGAACATATTGTATGTAACCTCTTAAGTATTGCTGGTTTTTAAAGCAATAATCAAATCACTTTACTAAGTTTTTATAAAGAATAATATAATTAATGCTGAAGACTTTATTGATACCATATTTGTTTTGAATATTTGTCAAACATTTGTATGTTTTGATGGCCTTTTTTGACTCAAAAAATATGCATTGAGTGATATTATATCAATGATTTTGTAGACTTTTGTTGAACTTCTTCAGTAAAACACATGATGATGTTGGACTAAGTTCAGTGAAAATCCTGGAAATGTCTTTGCTATAGCCATGTTTATAACTTATAGCATGAAAATTTTCCAAGGATTTTGAGGGAATCTTTTTCATAGACTGGTGTCAGAGTCTAGCATTATTAATGGCCTTAAGAGCTGAAAGTTCTTTTATGGTACTGTGATGGATGGTCATTTCCTTTTATTTCATTTTTCTGCATTTCACTTTTAGTAAATGCTGAGAATGGTAATCAATTCTATCATATTTCCAGAATCTACTTTATATTGAAAGCTATTTGGATAGGAGCTTGCCAGCCTTTTCCAATAAAATTCTGCTGTCAAGATGTTAATTAAAGTAAAATTTGTCAAACAACATGTCTAGTAGCTGAATTAATGTTAATTATGCACAGAAATAGACACCTACAGTGCTGTGTAGGTTTTTCTCCATAATCATAATTTACCACATTCCAGTGATTCAGATGCATGTATAACTTGTGTAAATATCATATATATATATATTTTTAGAGACTACAGGGTAGTAAATTCTTAAATAAAATCCCTATGTTCTTAAGTGTATTGGAAAGAATCACTAAAGATGTTGTAACTGTGGAAATAGGCCAAAACAATTTCTCTTTAACACTATACATTTAAATTGTTATAGTTGGTGGACATTCAGACACAGATTTGATATCAGATGAGAAATGTGTAGCCCCTGAAATCTGTTTGATCCTACTCCTTCAATTTTTATCCTCTGCTTAAGAAAACATAACTTTGTATGTGGATATACAGCTGCTCTTGAAAAGTCTACTTCTGTGGCCGTTTTATTAGTAATTTACACTAATAAACAATTGGACTGCAATTGGAGTCGAACTTAAAACAAAAAACACAAAGATAGCTATAAAGAACAAAATTTGATATTTTGTGTTTATGAACAAGTTTTTTGTTCATAATTTTTATGAAATTTTTTATTTTCTAATCAGATAAATGAAATTCAAATTTAAAACATAACTTTGGATGAAACAAAATTTGGATAAAACAAAATAAAATTTGTATTAAAGCAATAATTGGATAAAAATAAACAAAATATTTTTAAAAACCTCTTAAGAGTAAACATAAAAAATGTCTTTCCCAGTATTGATGCTTTTTTTGAATCTGTCTGTAGTCTAATATTGAGTCAACAAAAAAACCCAGGTCTTAGTGCAACTCAAGTCAAGATGGCCATAAGATAGAAAGAAGTTTTATTTAATAAGATATAATATCTCAATAATGCCTCATGAGAAATTTACAAATAATGAATAATCAATGTTCTGTGCAGCAAGGATTCCTTCCATAATCCAGTAGAGACTTGTTGCCCCAGGCAAGGGGGATGAAGAAGGGGAGGGTATCTGCCTCTCAGAGGAGACTTTGGGGGTGGGGCTCCAGAGGTGGGGCAACATTTGGTATGTAAATAAATTAAATACCAAATAAAAAATAAAGAGTAAAAGAATAAAATGTCCATTAAAAGATAATAAATGTTTATGTTAACAAATATGAGCTTACAATTTTCAGGGACCACTCTGCCAAATGTTGGAACCCACACTGCCCCAAGCTTTGGGGGCTAAATTGTCAGAGCCCGCACTGCCTCAAGCTTTTGGGGGTAAATTGTCCCAGCTCGTACTGCTGCTCCAGTTTGGTCTGTAGGTCAGGGTTCAGCAAGAGAGAGAGTGTGAGGGTGGACAGGAAGAATGGAGACCAGACACAGTGTGATTCAGTCCCCTTTATTCTCAAGTCTCTCTTCTTCTCTCTTTCCAAGCCCCTTGGTCTAGTCCAAGTCCCAAGTCTCGAGTTCCTAGTCCCTAGTGCCTCTAAGTTCCAAGTTTCTTGTCCCCTCTACTGTCTGCCTCTTTCCTTTTATAAGTCTCACTTCTTAAGTCATGCCTTTAAGTCTCCTCTCTAAGTCATACCTTTAAGTCACACACACCCAAGGGAAAATCCTGGGTATATAAAACAAGATGTTATCAGAGTGTGCTCAGCTGTTGTAGGCTGTTGAAAACAAGTCTTTTGTCAGGGTATATGGCTACAAGAATGATAGCTGCCTTCTGTTGGCTCCTCACATACAATAACAATCATTTAAAATAAAAAAAAGTTATAAATGAGAACAGATGGGGCAAAACGCGTGCCTAGAATTTCAAGTCTTATAAAATTTAGATTTTTCCTATTATATCTATATGTAACCTTCTGAGATATTAAAATACATGTATGTAAAACTTTGATATTGTATTCTGAAGAGAGATATTTCTACATGATTCAAAACTATATTAGTGCATATAATGGAAATAAAAGTTAATTTTAATCATATAAAGTATTTTAAATTATTACTTTTTTAAAAGACTATATTATCTAATGTAAATAAATACAGTTTAATTTTAACAGAAAAGAATATTGCAGTGCTTTTAAAAAACTGGAAAAATCCAAATGACAATAATTCTGATTCTCTTTTTATATTGTTTTTACACATTGTGGTGAATGACACTTGAAATATGCATGTATCCAAACAAATATAAGTTATTTTACATGAAGGGTATTTTATTTCTATTTCGCTTATGTTTAAGTAATGGATAAGAAGATTCAAATAATTTTATGCCTTCTTGGCAAATATAGTTTGATTCAGTGCCAAGAATGACAAACTATAGTCTGCACTAGAAATATTGTTACATCCATTCTACAAACATTGCTATCACTTGGAACATTAATAAGTATTTTCTATGAGTATTAACCGTTGTTAGCTTTATTGGTTCTTGACTTTCACTGGCACCTTCTCTGAGCTAATGTCCCTTATAAGTTGGAGTGTTGAAAGATAGTACAACATGCTTCTGCACCCTTATAAAACATGTACTATATTTTTACAATAATCTCCATATTCTTCGACCTTGGAATTTTTTGTTTTAATACATTTTTAGGTTTTTTATTTGAATATTTAAATTATTTCTAACATTTTATTATAATAAATATTTCAAAATGTAATTAGCAATTATTTAAATTAATGTAGTCATATTACCAATATTGATTAAAATATGTGCATATATTTTAATGATATAGAAAACCTTCAGATATTTTCAAGGGAAATATTTATAAGGTAAACTTTATTTTCACAAGGATCTAATTTATTTGATGTTCCTTCATATATAATTCTTTGCAACTTTTTTCATTTAATTTTTAATTAATTTATTTTTTTTACACTCCAGATGTTATACCCCTCCTGGTCTACCCTCAGACTGTTCCACATCCCATACCTCCTCCCAGTATCTCTGACTCCATTAGAATATCCCCAACACCCACCTTCTACCCCACCAGACCTCTAAACTCCATGGGGCCTCCAGTTTCTTGAGGGTTAGGTACATTTTCTCTGACTGAACTCAGACCCTGCAGTCCTCTGCTGTATATGTGTTGGGGACCTCATATCAGCTGGTGTATACTGCCTGGTTGGGAGATCTCAGGGATTCAGATTAATTGAGACTCTTGGACCTTCTACAGGGTCACCCTCTTCCTCAGCTTCTTATAGCGTTTCCCTAATTCAACCACAGGGGTCAACAGCTTCTGTCCATTGGTTGGGTGTAAATATCTGTATCTGACTCTTTCAGCTACTTGTTGAGTCTTTCAGAGGGCAGTCATAATAGGTCCCTTTTTGTGAGTGTTCCATAGCCTCAGTAATAGTGTCAGGCCTTAGGACCTCCCCTTGAGCTGGATCCTACTTTGGGCCTGTCACTGGACTTCCTTTTGGTCAGATTTCTCTCCATTTCCATCCCTGCAGTTCTTTCACACAAGAAAAATAATGGGTCAGAGTTTTGACTGTAGGATGGCTACGTCCTCCCTCACTTGATGTCCTGTCTTTCTACTGAAAGTGTGCTCTATAAGTTCCCTGTTCCTACTCTAGGGCATTTCATCTAAGGTCCCTCCCTTTGAGTCCTGAGTTTCTCTTACCTCCCAGGTCTCTGGTACATTCTAGAGAGTCCTCCCAACCTCTTCCTTCCAGAGGTTGCCTGATTCCATTCTTACAGCTGGTCCTCAGGGCTTTAGTCCTTTTCTGTTACCTAGTACCAGATCAGGTTTCCCTCTTCCTCCCTCCTTTTCCATTTTCCCTTCCAGGAACCCCCCCCCCCCCCCCCATTTTTTTTTTTTTACTTTTTTTTAAAAAAAAAAAAATTGATATACCCATTTTTTTGAAAACAATTTGCATATTGTTAAAATTTTTAATATCTGGGTAGCAGAAGTGGCCAGATATATGTGAATTGAAGACCAGCAGGTTTCAGGCCAACCAATGTGATTTAATAAGCGCTTATTCAAAAAAAAAAATAGAAATAAAAAATGAACCCCCCCCGTAATGGAATCATAGCCATACATTTGGCAGATGAAGTTAAACCTCTACAACGATGTTTTAGCAAACATATGCACCAATAACAGAGTAGCAAATGCTGGGTAATTTGAACAGTTAATGTGTATTTCTCTGAGTTCTGATGAACAGAAGTTTCATCTCGGTAGTTTGTCTTCTCCATCAGCCCCTCATAATATGGCTATTTAATTTTCAATCCTGCAATATAAAAATAGAAATTTCTACCTAATTATTATCCTAATGTAATTGTTATTTTTTTTCTGGAGAATCAATCACCTCCGTTACCTCATGATCTGACAGTTTGCACTCACTCTCATTCTGTCTCTTTTCTTGTCCTATGTTTGAATGCCGGTTCTTTCACAAACTTGTTTATGACCTTGGCAAGTTAATTTATGCCTGTTTGCATTTATTGAAAAAGTCATGTTCTGACTGTGTGCTATGGTATATAGTGTAATATAAAAAATATGATGTCATAAATATAGCCTGGAAGAAAAAGAGTATTTCCTTGAACTAGAAAAGTGTTCCAAATATGCGATCAGTCAGTTATAGGTGTGACATTAAAGACTGGGTGGAACCAAAGGTAAGAGGCATCAATTTCAAATTTTCAAAATAGAACTATATCATATACATTTGAGTCATGATTTATAAAATGTAATCAGAAATTCAGTAAGAGTTTTTCATTTTTACTTTTTTATTTTATACAACTTTTCTCTCACACATTCAATGCACTGTAGTGTCATGAGGATGAGTTCTCCCACTCCAAACAGGATTTTTCTTAAACATTCTAATTTCATGACTCATCTGTCTCTACTTTCCACTAATATCTGAGGCCATTCTTCTATTTACATTAAATCTCGCCACTGTACGTGTTGCTGTTATATCTGAACATAACTTACAGAGTCAAGTAAAATTGAGATGTTGGTGTCAAGAAGGCAGATTTTGGAGAAAGGAACATGCAATATATGATACCTGCAAAAGGAAGACAGGTGATTAAAATTCTTTCATCAAAGTGTGTAGGAGGCTGTCCTTGCTGATGCCTGTGTGCGTGAGGTAACAAACCGTGCATGCGCAGCGTCTTGGGTACGCCTATTTCCAACGTCATATCCACCATTAAACTGCACATGTACAGTGCAGAGGAACCTGGGAATTTGAGCAAGTAGCCAATCATAATTGTCCACCCCAAAGGTTATATATACAGGTGCGGTAAGTTCAAATCTCTCTCTCTCCCCGCCATGATGAAAGAATAAACTACATTGTGAGAGAATCCTGCGTGTTCGTGTGAGTTCCTGCGGGCAGGGATATCGCGCGGACTACAAAAGTGCACACAAAAGTTATATTTATTTGACTGGTTTTGAAGATAAAGCCAATTTATATAACTTAGGCAGGTCAGGTGCTCACTCCAAAAGCTTCAATTAACATTGTAGATCAACAACCACGCTTGTATATTCATAATAATTATATATCTCATAGACTAGTCAAACATTTTAAATAGAAACTGACTATAAAGAAAATATAACACATAAAATAATCAATTTTGAATACCATAAAATAGTTACTTTTGAAATAATATTATAATAGCAAAAATATATTGTATGCCATCACTGTTCATAAATCCTGCTATATTTCCTAAGCTTATAAGAATTAAAAAGATGGCATCTTTGATGTCTGACACATCAATATTCATTTTAAAAATTTTGGCTAAAATATACATATTTATATATAATCACCAACATATATTCAACAACCCAAATTACAATGTTTCAGTTCAAAATGAACATATCAGTGAAATTTATTATTTTTATTTTTTGCTTAATTATAGTACATTTTTTCAATTAATTTTGTTTTATACCAAAAATATTATAAAATATGGTAAGTGTTGTCACAAATATATGTGTGCGTGTATATGCATTTTTTAATATCAGCTCTATGATACTTAAGACTTTTTTCATGTGCAAACATTGATTTATCCTCATTAAACATGAATTATTTTTATCTATTTAAGTCTTTGTTTATCTTGTTAGACATAATGATTTAGATTCTCAACTAATAAGAAATTTTAGCTGACCAATATGTCTTTCATCATTACTAACACAGTCAGATTTATGTTACATTTGAAGGTAGTACAATTCCTAGTGTTGGTATATTTCACTACAATTCTTTGGTGGATTAAAATACATTTAAGTAGCAAAAGCTAATTCCATTGCTACACTGTTAATGCCTAACATTTATGTACTGTCGTGAGACTGTGGTTCCAGACTGAAGAAAAAAAAAAGATTGAAGTCAACAGAGTATCAGCATCCACCTCTGCTGCCAAATGTCCTCACAAAAATGCTCTCCATAAATTAAAATCTTTATTTCTTCAAAATTGAATCTATCAATTGCTTCCTGTGTTGGATTGTTTGAAGTATTTTCTCAAAAACAATAATCTGTATTAACCAAGGATAAATCAATATTGAAAGAGTCTAAAATAGATTGATACTAAAAAGAAATTATATAATTATCCTTATTATGATATACATTTATATATTATACTATTATAATATATTATTATTTTAAAACAACAGAGAAAAAGTTAGTATTGAAATAAAAGTACATTTGTGATGTGAGTAATATAAAGGAGAAGGGATTATTTTTTAATTTTTTTTTGTTCTTATATTGTTTAAAACTGAGTTCTATGTATTTATGTCTGACACTGGAGATTCACCCTGTGTCTGAATGCTAAGATATTGTTCTGCACCTGATTTGGATATTCAGACTTTTTCTACTTTTACCTGAACCTGAATCTCACACCTTCGTAGGTAGGGTAGCCTTATAACATGCTGTAGCTCTGGCAGGTTCTGAACTCTGATCCTTCCTAACTCCCTATAACAACTTTGGTTTAAGCCTATGCCTTCTGGTCTGACTGAGAAGACAGAAATGATCAAGTCTGTAGAATATTGTGGTAAACAAAATGAGAAGAGAAGGTTAGAACCTTATAAAAGTAGATATGTAGAACACTGGAGAATGTTAATGCAGTTTCATTCCAGTGTCAGTTCATGACGTGTTCTGATATCAGGAAGGATGTTGGTGAATGGAGGTGCACTGAGGTGGGTATCGAATTTTTAGATAAATAGCTTTTGGAAGTTGCAGTGGGACTGGGTGGGAACTTATACTTAATTTGTACACAGAATCTGGATACATTTTTACCGCTTCTGAAATGAGTAATCACAAGAACGCAACCTTAGAAAGTAAGCAAAATTTGGGGGCTGGTTAAGGAAAAGGAAGAAAAAGTTAAACAAAGCTGTTCCTGAGACCAGAAATATGACAGAAGCAAAAGGATTGGTGAGGCACGGAAGGAAGGAGGGAGAGAATTGTATACATCTACAAAACTAGGGGTGAGAAAAGGAGTGATTATTCTTTGATAAATGAGGCTTACAATATGAAAAGTAGACATTAATTGTATGGAATGACTAGTTTGACAACTGAAGATAATGAGCTAATGCATGTAAAAAGTTCTTTTGTCATTGCATCAGCATTGCAAACACCTCAGACTATTCACATTTTTGAGAGTTGCAGTCTCTGATTTTGCAGCTTGAAGTAATGAGTGGAAGAGTATTTTATGTACTACCGAGTATCATTCAAATATTTATTCTGTGCTTCCCAAGACCCAGTGAAGCTTTAGTACTCTTAAGAACTAAACAAAAATTTACATTTCATCTTATATTTTTTCAACTTTATAAATTCTTCCACACATGAATCTATACATATACAAGCACATATAGAGGTAATTGAACACAGCAAATAGGCAACGGAATCTGATTGTTCCAGTAAATTTATGTACTACTGTTCTGCCAGCTATTCCTTATAAAATGACAAAACAAATATATTTAGTATTAAAAATTACAGTTAGATTGATTGTTATTTACTATGGCAACCATTTTCTTTATAATTAGGTTTAGAGAGTACACTTTAAATATAAAAGTTTTGTGCTTTACAGCATATATAATCACGTTTAAAAAAGAAAGCATGTTATAAATTGAGATATCCTATTGATATTCAATGTTGTTTCTTCAACTGTTCACTTGTGGCCTTTTGTATGGGTATTTTTGGCTGAAAAAATAATGAACAGGTGGTGTGTCGGTAAGAAGCCGTGTGGGTGTTAATGTGTCATCGTTTTCTGCAGAACACGAGAGCATTTTCAGAATTTTAGGTTGCCAATCTACTTTGCTGGCACCTGCAGTCTAAACTGGAACACCATTTTGAGATCAGGCATGTTGCCATTGTAACAGATGGTTACGGATACACACAGCCAAGTGATCATGTATGTACATGGGTTGTGGGTGTTCAAAGCAAGCTGCTCATTTAGGAAGGTCAAATAGCATTTATCCAGCTCTTCCCACAAATGATACTAAGTGAGACAGTTGTCTGCCTCACATCCCCTGTTCATGATCATCTTCTTTCATAAAATAAACAGATAGCTCAGGAATATTGTATTATACTGAAACCGGTAGAACTTGGCATAGCAGAGATGACCTTTAAAATTCTGATAGTCAAAAGTATATTAGACTCTTTCAGTTGGACACAAGATATTTGGAGTTCTGGATAAATAACATGTACTATATTCATTATAAATAAAATGCTTGTTGTGGTAGTATAATCTACACAAAGTGTTTTGTATAAACAAAGTGTTCCTTAACCTGTCCTGGCTTATTATTTATTAATTTTTCAATGGAAACTTTGATGGAAATGTTGTGAAGTTCTTTACACATGGTATTCTTTAAAAAATGTTAAATAACTCTACGTTATAATAGTATAAATTACTTATCTAGTTTTAAATTAGTTACCTGAAAAACTAAGACATCACACTGAAATATCTTTGTACTTTAAGTGTAATCAACTTGATTTAGTCAAAATTGTTTTCTTAGTGAACAAATGAATGCACATCTTCACATTGGAAAAGGGGACTTTATTCAAATGACAACACCTTGAATTATTTCCCTGCTATGTTGTCTACCTGTTTATATAATTTTTGCCCTTTGTGTAGAGGTGGGATGTCAGAGGCATCCTAGCAAATATGATAAAATGTTGAGACATTTGTTAGATTTTATAGCATAACAACAGCTAGATTGCTAGAATGCTCAATAATTACCTCATCCTTTCCTGATAAAACATGTCAAATCTAGAAGAATAAGTAAAGTGCATGTATCCAGTTCTACATTAGTAAAGAATATATGCACAGATTCTATTATTTTGATTTATTGAGTTAAATACTATATTAAATATCAACCATTTTATGTACTCTTCTCACTATTCTATTTGAAAATTAGGAACATTTGAAACAATTTTGTTGGAGTACAATGATTAAAATATTTGGTGTTCAAAAATGAAAAGAAAATAATGGTAAACACTGATTTTATAAAGGAGGATTGGGCAACTATAGTCACAGGAAAATAACAAGAACAGTGGACTAAAAGTACATCAGGAGAAAACTGACATGGTTGAACAAAGTTGTTAGGGCTTCCAGTCAAATAGTGTGTGTGTGTGTGTGTGTGTGTGTGTGTGTGTGTGTGTGTGTGTG
>JANHMN010001408.1:0-11383 GCA_030674055.1 Rhabdomys pumilio
CACACACACACACACACACACACACACACACACACACACACACACACTATTTGACTGGAAGCCCTAACAACTTTGTTCAACCATGTCAGTTTTCTCCTGATGTACTTTTAGTCCACTGTTCTTGTTATTTTCCTGTGACTATAGTTGCCCAATCCTCCTTTATAAAATCAGTGTTTACCATTATTTTCTTTTCATTTTTGAACACCAAATATTTTAATCATTGTACTCCAACAAAATTGTTTCAAATGTTCCTAATTTTCAAATAGAATAGTGAGAAGAGTACATAAAATGGTTGATATTTAATATAGTATTTAACTCAATAAATCAAAATAATAGAATCTGTGCATATATTCTTTACTAATGTAGAACTGGATACATGCACTTTACTTATTCTTCTAGATTTGACATGTTTTATCAGGAAAGGATGAGGTAATTATTGAGCATTCTAGCAATCTAGCTGTTGTTATGCTATAAAATCTAACAAATGTCTCAACATTTTATCATATTTGCTAGGATGCCTCTGACATCCCACCTCTACACAAAGGGCAAAAATTATATAAACAGGTAGACAACATAGCAGGGAAATAATTCAAGGTGTTGTCATTTGAATAAAGTCCCCTTTTCCAATGTGAAGATGTGCATTCATTTGTTCACTAAGAAAACAATTTTGACTAAATCAAGTTGATTACACTTAAAGTACAAAGATATTTCAGTGTGATGTCTTAGTTTTTCAGGTAACTAATTTAAAACTAGATAAGTAATTTATACTATTATAACGTAGAGTTATTTAACATTTTTTAAAGAATACCATGTGTAAAGAACTTCACAACATTTCCATCAAAGTTTCCATTGAAAAATTAATAAATAATAAGCCAGGACAGGTTAAGGAACACTTTGTTTATACAAAACACTTTGTGTAGATTATACTACCACAACAAGCATTTTATTTATAATGAATATAGTACATGTTATTTATCCAGAACTCCAAATATCTTGTGTCCAACTGAAAGAGTCTAATATACTTTTGACTATCAGAATTTTAAAGGTCATCTCTGCTATGCCAAGTTCTACCGGTTTCAGTATAATACAATATTCCTGAGCTATCTGTTTATTTTATGAAAGAAGATGATCATGAACAGGGGATGTGAGGCAGACAACTGTCTCACTTAGTATCATTTGTGGGAAGAGCTGGATAAATGCTATTTGACCTTCCTAAATGAGCAGCTTGCTTTGAACACCCACAACCCATGTACATACATGATCACTTGGCTGTGTGTATCCGTAACCATCTGTTACAATGGCAACATGCCTGATCTCAAAATGGTGTTCCAGTTTAGACTGCAGGTGCCAGCAAAGTAGATTGGCAACCTAAAATTCTGAAAATGCTCTCGTGTTCTGCAGAAAACGATGACACATTAACACCCACACGGCTTCTTACCGACACACCACCTGTTCATTATTTTTTCAGCCAAAAATACCCATACAAAAGGCCACAAGTGAACAGTTGAAGAAACAACATTGAATATCAATAGGATATCTCAATTTATAACATGCTTTCTTTTTTAAACGTGATTATATATGCTGTAAAGCACAAAACTTTTATATTTAAAGTGTACTCTCTAAACCTAATTATAAAGAAAATGGTTGCCATAGTAAATAACAATCAATCTAACTGTAATTTTTAATACTAAATATATTTGTTTTGTCATTTTATAAGGAATAGCTGGCAGAACAGTAGTACATAAATTTACTGGAACAATCAGATTCCGTTGCCTATTTGCTGTGTTCAATTACCTCTATATGTGCTTGTATATGTATAGATTCATGTGTGGAAGAATTTATAAAGTTGAAAAAATATAAGATGAAATGTAAATTTTTGTTTAGTTCTTAAGAGTACTAAAGCTTCACTGGGTCTTGGGAAGCACAGAATAAATATTTGAATGATACTCGGTAGTACATAAAATACTCTTCCACTCATTACTTCAAGCTGCAAAATCAGAGACTGCAACTCTCAAAAATGTGAATAGTCTGAGGTGTTTGCAATGCTGATGCAATGACAAAAGAACTTTTTACATGCATTAGCTCATTATCTTCAGTTGTCAAACTAGTCATTCCATACAATTAATGTCTACTTTTCATATTGTAAGCCTCATTTATCAAAGAATAATCACTCCTTTTCTCACCCCTAGTTTTGTAGATGTATACAATTCTCTCCCTCCTTCCTTCCGTGCCTCACCAATCCTTTTGCTTCTGTCATATTTCTGGTCTCAGGAACAGCTTTGTTTAACTTTTTCTTCCTTTTCCTTAACCAGCCCCCAAATTTTGCTTACTTTCTAAGGTTGCGTTCTTGTGATTACTCATTTCAGAAGCGGTAAAAATGTATCCAGATTCTGTGTACAAATTAAGTATAAGTTCCCACCCAGTCCCACTGCAACTTCCAAAAGCTATTTATCTAAAAATTCGATACCCACCTCAGTGCACCTCCATTCACCAACATCCTTCCTGATATCAGAACACGTCATGAACTGACACTGGAATGAAACTGCATTAACATTCTCCAGTGTTCTACATATCTACTTTTATAAGGTTCTAACCTTCTCTTCTCATTTTGTTTACCACAATATTCTACAGACTTGATCATTTCTGTCTTCTCAGTCAGACCAGAAGGCATAGGCTTAAACCAAAGTTGTTATAGGGAGTTAGGAAGGATCAGAGTTCAGAACCTGCCAGAGCTACAGCATGTTATAAGGCTACCCTACCTACGAAGGTGTGAGATTCAGGTTCAGGTAAAAGTAGAAAAAGTCTGAATATCCAAATCAGGTGCAGAACAATATCTTAGCATTCAGACACAGGGTGAATCTCCAGTGTCAGACATAAATACATAGAACTCAGTTTTAAACAATATAAGAACAAAAAAAAATTAAAAAATAATCCCTTCTCCTTTATATTACTCACATCACAAATGTACTTTTATTTCAATACTAACTTTTTCTCTGTTGTTTTAAAATAATAATATATTATAATAGTATAATATATAAATGTATATCATAATAAGGATAATTATATAATTTCTTTTTAGTATCAATCTATTTTAGACTCTTTCAATATTGATTTATCCTTGGTTAATACAGATTATTGTTTTTGAGAAAATACTTCAAACAATCCAACACAGGAAGCAATTGATAGATTCAATTTTGAAGAAATAAAGATTTTAATTTATGGAGAGCATTTTTGTGAGGACATTTGGCAGCAGAGGTGGATGCTGATACTCTGTTGACTTCAATCTTTTTTTTTTCTTCAGTCTGGAACCACAGTCTCACGACAGTACATAAATGTTAGGCATTAACAGTGTAGCAATGGAATTAGCTTTTGCTACTTAAATGTATTTTAATCCACCAAAGAATTGTAGTGAAATATACCAACACTAGGAATTGTACTACCTTCAAATGTAACATAAATCTGACTGTGTTAGTAATGATGAAAGACATATTGGTCAGCTAAAATTTCTTATTAGTTGAGAATCTAAATCATTATGTCTAACAAGATAAACAAAGACTTAAATAGATAAAAATAATTCATGTTTAATGAGGATAAATCAATGTTTGCACATGAAAAAAGTCTTAAGTATCATAGAGCTGATATTAAAAAATGCATATACACGCACACATATATTTGTGACAACACTTACCATATTTTATAATATTTTTGGTATAAAACAAAATTAATTGAAAAAATGTACTATAATTAAGCAAAAAATAAAAATAATAAATTTCACTGATATGTTCATTTTGAACTGAAACATTGTAATTTGGGTTGTTGAATATATGTTGGTGATTATATATAAATATGTATATTTTAGCCAAAATTTTTAAAATGAATATTGATGTGTCAGACATCAAAGATGCCATCTTTTTAATTCTTATAAGCTTAGGAAATATAGCAGGATTTATGAACAGTGATGGCATACAATATATTTTTGCTATTATAATATTATTTCAAAAGTAACTATTTTATGGTATTCAAAATTGATTATTTTATGTGTTATATTTTCTTTATAGTCAGTTTCTATTTAAAATGTTTGACTAGTCTATGAGATATATAATTATTATGAATATACAAGCGTGGTTGTTGATCTACAATGTTAATTGAAGCTTTTGGAGTGAGCACCTGACCTGCCTAAGTTATATAAATTGGCTTTATCTTCAAAACCAGTCAAATAAATATAACTTTTGTGTGCACTTTTGTAGTCCGCGCGATATCCCTGCCCGCAGGAACTCACACGAACACGCAGGATTCTCTCACAATGTAGTTTATTCTTTCATCATGGCGGGGAGAGAGAGAGATTTGAACTTACCGCACCTGTATATATAACCTTTGGGGTGGACAATTATGATTGGCTACTTGCTCAAATTCCCAGGTTCCTCTGCACTGTACATGTGCAGTTTAATGGTGGATATGACGTTGGAAATAGGCGTACCCAAGACGCTGCGCATGCACGGTTTGTTACCTCACGCACACAGGCATCAGCAAGGACAGCCTCCTACACACTTTGATGAAAGAATTTTAATCACCTGTCTTCCTTTTGCAGGTATCATATATTGCATGTTCCTTTCTCCAAAATCTGCCTTCTTGACACCAACATCTCAATTTTACTTGACTCTGTAAGTTATGTTCAGATATAACAGCAACACGTACAGTGGCGAGATTTAATGTAAATAGAAGAATGGCCTCAGATATTAGTGGAAAGTAGAGACAGATGAGTCATGAAATTAGAATGTTTAAGAAAAATCCTGTTTGGAGTGGGAGAACTCATCCTCATGACACTACAGTGCATTGAATGTGTGAGAGAAAAGTTGTATAAAATAAAAAAGTAAAAATGAAAAACTCTTACTGAATTTCTGATTACATTTTATAAATCATGACTCAAATGTATATGATATAGTTCTATTTTGAAAATTTGAAATTGATGCCTCTTACCTTTGGTTCCACCCAGTCTTTAATGTCACACCTATAACTGACTGATCGCATATTTGGAACACTTTTCTAGTTCAAGGAAATACTCTTTTTCTTCCAGGCTATATTTATGACATCATATTTTTTATATTACACTATATACCATAGCACACAGTCAGAACATGACTTTTTCAATAAATGCAAACAGGCATAAATTAACTTGCCAAGGTCATAAACAAGTTTGTGAAAGAACCGGCATTCAAACATAGGACAAGAAAAGAGACAGAATGAGAGTGAGTGCAAACTGTCAGATCATGAGGTAACGGAGGTGATTGATTCTCCAGAAAAAAAATAACAATTACATTAGGATAATAATTAGGTAGAAATTTCTATTTTTATATTGCAGGATTGAAAATTAAATAGCCATATTATGAGGGGCTGATGGAGAAGACAAACTACCGAGATGAAACTTCTGTTCATCAGAACTCAGAGAAATACACATTAACTGTTCAAATTACCCAGCATTTGCTACTCTGTTATTGGTGCATATGTTTGCTAAAACATCGTTGTAGAGGTTTAACTTCATCTGCCAAATGTATGGCTATGATTCCATTACGGGGGGGGTTCATTTTTTATTTCTATTTTTTTTTTTGAATAAGCGCTTATTAAATCACATTGGTTGGCCTGAAACCTGCTGGTCTTCAATTCACATATATCTGGCCACTTCTGCTACCCAGATATTAAAAATTTTAACAATATGCAAATTGTTTTCATAAAAATGGGTATATCAATGTATTTTTTTTTCATCAAAGTTGCAAAACAAAAATTAGGGGAGGGAGGGCGGGTCCTGGAAGGGAAAATGGAAAAGGAGGGAGGAAGAGGGAAACCTGATCTGGTACTAGGTAACAGAAAAGGACTAAAGCCCTGAGGACCAGCTGTAAGAATGGAATCAGGCAACCTCTGGAAGGAAGAGGTTGGGAGGACTCTCTAGAATGTACCAGAGACCTGGGAGGTAAGAGAAACTCAGGACTCAAAGGGAGGGACCTTAGATGAAATGCCCTAGAGTAGGAACAGGGAACTTATAGAGCACACTTTCAGTAGAAAGACAGGACATCAAGTGAGGGAGGACGTAGCCATCCTACAGTCAAAACTCTGACCCATTATTTTTCTTGTGTGAAAGAACTGCAGGGATGGAAATGGAGAGAAATCTGACCAAAAGGAAGTCCAGTGACAGGCCCAAAGTAGGATCCAGCTCAAGGGGAGGTCCTAAGGCCTGACACTATTACTGAGGCTATGGAACACTCACAAAAAGGGACCTATTATGACTGCCCTCTGAAAGACTCAACAAGTAGCTGAAAGAGTCAGATACAGATATTTACACCCAACCAATGGACAGAAGCTGTTGACCCCTGTGGTTGAATTAGGGAAACGCTATAAGAAGCTGAGGAAGAGGGTGACCCTGTAGAAGGTCCAAGAGTCTCAATTAATCTGAATCCCTGAGATCTCCCAACCAGGCAGTATACACCAGCTGATATGAGGTCCCCAACACATATACAGCAGAGGACTGCAGGGTCTGAGTTCAGTCAGAGAAAATGTACCTAACCCTCAAGAAACTGGAGGCCCCATGGAGTTTAGAGGTCTGGTGGGGTAGAAGGTGGGTGTTGGGGATATTCTAATGGAGTCAGAGATACTGGGAGGAGGTATGGGATGTGGAACAGTCTGAGGGTAGACCAGGAGGGGTATAACATCTGGAGTGTAAAAAAAATAAATTAATTAAAAATTAAATGAAAAAAGTTGCAAAGAATTATATATGAAGGAACATCAAATAAATTAGATCCTTGTGAAAATAAAGTTTACCTTATAAATATTTCCCTTGAAAATATCTGAAGGTTTTCTATATCATTAAAATATATGCACATATTTTAATCAATATTGGTAATATGACTACATTAATTTAAATAATTGCTAATTACATTTTGAAATATTTATTATAATAAAATGTTAGAAATAATTTAAATATTCAAATAAAAAACCTAAAAATGTATTAAAACAAAAAATTCCAAGGTCGAAGAATATGGAGATTATTGTAAAAATATAGTACATGTTTTATAAGGGTGCAGAAGCATGTTGTACTATCTTTCAACACTCCAACTTATAAGGGACATTAGCTCAGAGAAGGTGCCAGTGAAAGTCAAGAACCAATAAAGCTAACAACGGTTAATACTCATAGAAAATACTTATTAATGTTCCAAGTGATAGCAATGTTTGTAGAATGGATGTAACAATATTTCTAGTGCAGACTATAGTTTGTCATTCTTGGCACTGAATCAAACTATATTTGCCAAGAAGGCATAAAATTATTTGAATCTTCTTATCCATTACTTAAACATAAGCGAAATAGAAATAAAATACCCTTCATGTAAAATAACTTATATTTGTTTGGATACATGCATATTTCAAGTGTCATTCACCACAATGTGTAAAAACAATATAAAAAGAGAATCAGAATTATTGTCATTTGGATTTTTCCAGTTTTTTAAAAGCACTGCAATATTCTTTTCTGTTAAAATTAAACTGTATTTATTTACATTAGATAATATAGTCTTTTAAAAAAGTAATAATTTAAAATACTTTATATGATTAAAATTAACTTTTATTTCCATTATATGCACTAATATAGTTTTGAATCATGTAGAAATATCTCTCTTCAGAATACAATATCAAAGTTTTACATACATGTATTTTAATATCTCAGAAGGTTACATATAGATATAATAGGAAAAATCTAAATTTTATAAGACTTGAAATTCTAGGCACGCGTTTTGCCCCATCTGTTCTCATTTATAACTTTTTTTTATTTTAAATGATTGTTATTGTATGTGAGGAGCCAACAGAAGGCAGCTATCATTCTTGTAGCCATATACCCTGACAAAAGACTTGTTTTCAACAGCCTACAACAGCTGAGCACACTCTGATAACATCTTGTTTTATATACCCAGGATTTTCCCTTGGGTGTGTGTGACTTAAAGGTATGACTTAGAGAGGAGACTTAAAGGCATGACTTAAGAAGTGAGACTTATAAAAGGAAAGAGGCAGACAGTAGAGGGGACAAGAAACTTGGAACTTAGAGGCACTAGGGACTAGGAACTCGAGACTTGGGACTTGGACTAGACCAAGGGGCTTGGAAAGAGAGAAGAAGAGAGACTTGAGAATAAAGGGGACTGAATCACACTGTGTCTGGTCTCCATTCTTCCTGTCCACCCTCACACTCTCTCTCTTGCTGAACCCTGACCTACAGACCAAACTGGAGCAGCAGTACGAGCTGGGACAATTTACCCCCAAAAGCTTGAGGCAGTGCGGGCTCTGACAATTTAGCCCCCAAAGCTTGGGGCAGTGTGGGTTCCAACATTTGGCAGAGTGGTCCCTGAAAATTGTAAGCTCATATTTGTTAACATAAACATTTATTATCTTTTAATGGACATTTTATTCTTTTACTCTTTATTTTTTATTTGGTATTTAATTTATTTACATACCAAATGTTGCCCCACCTCTGGAGCCCCACCCCCAAAGTCTCCTCTGAGAGGCAGATACCCTCCCCTTCTTCATCCCCCTTGCCTGGGGCAACAAGTCTCTACTGGATTATGGAAGGAATCCTTGCTGCACAGAACATTGATTATTCATTATTTGTAAATTTCTCATGAGGCATTATTGAGATATTATATCTTATTAAATAAAACTTCTTTCTATCTTATGGCCATCTTGACTTGAGTTGCACTAAGACCTGGGTTTTTTTGTTGACTCAATATTAGACTACAGACAGATTCAAAAAAAGCATCAATACTGGGAAAGACATTTTTTATGTTTACTCTTAAGAGGTTTTTAAAAATATTTTGTTTATTTTTATCCAATTATTGCTTTAATACAAATTTTATTTTGTTTTATCCAAATTTTGTTTCATCCAAAGTTATGTTTTAAATTTGAATTTCATTTATCTGATTAGAAAATAAAAAATTTCATAAAAATTATGAACAAAAAACTTGTTCATAAACACAAAATATCAAATTTTGTTCTTTATAGCTATCTTTGTGTTTTTTGTTTTAAGTTCGACTCCAATTGCAGTCCAATTGTTTATTAGTGTAAATTACTAATAAAACGGCCACAGAAGTAGACTTTTCAAGAGCAGCTGTATATCCACATACAAAGTTATGTTTTCTTAAGCAGAGGATAAAAATTGAAGGAGTAGGATCAAACAGATTTCAGGGGCTACACATTTCTCATCTGATATCAAATCTGTGTCTGAATGTCCACCAACTATAACAATTTAAATGTATAGTGTTAAAGAGAAATTGTTTTGGCCTATTTCCACAGTTACAACATCTTTAGTGATTCTTTCCAATACACTTAAGAACATAGGGATTTTATTTAAGAATTTACTACCCTGTAGTCTCTAAAAATATATATATATATGATATTTACACAAGTTATACATGCATCTGAATCACTGGAATGTGGTAAATTATGATTATGGAGAAAAACCTACACAGCACTGTAGGTGTCTATTTCTGTGCATAATTAACATTAATTCAGCTACTAGACATGTTGTTTGACAAATTTTACTTTAATTAACATCTTGACAGCAGAATTTTATTGGAAAAGGCTGGCAAGCTCCTATCCAAATAGCTTTCAATATAAAGTAGATTCTGGAAATATGATAGAATTGATTACCATTCTCAGCATTTACTAAAAGTGAAATGCAGAAAAATGAAATAAAAGGAAATGACCATCCATCACAGTACCATAAAAGAACTTTCAGCTCTTAAGGCCATTAATAATGCTAGACTCTGACACCAGTCTATGAAAAAGATTCCCTCAAAATCCTTGGAAAATTTTCATGCTATAAGTTATAAACATGGCTATAGCAAAGACATTTCCAGGATTTTCACTGAACTTAGTCCAACATCATCATGTGTTTTACTGAAGAAGTTCAACAAAAGTCTACAAAATCATTGATATAATATCACTCAATGCATATTTTTTGAGTCAAAAAAGGCCATCAAAACATACAAATGTTTGACAAATATTCAAAACAAATATGGTATCAATAAAGTCTTCAGCATTAATTATATTATTCTTTATAAAAACTTAGTAAAGTGATTTGATTATTGCTTTAAAAACCAGCAATACTTAAGAGGTTACATACAATATGTTCTAAAATATTGTTGATCAATATGTCTCAAGTCAAATCCTCTCTTTTTTATTGATATATGTGTATATATATATATATATATATATATATATATATCAAACACATAAGTAAAATTATAAATACAACCTGCTGATACTGTACAGTCTTGCATGTATGTATATAACTTTAGAGCTTTTTCACTTGTTGAATAGCCAGTTTGGACACCCATCTTTGGGTCAGGCAAATGCTCCTCTCTCAACTTTTATTAGGTGCTTATAGTTCTTTGTTTAGGTTTAGAATCCCAAAAGTATACTGTTTTCTTCAGTAGCACATTTGTTGGATCTGACATTGTTCAAGCTTTGATTCGCTAGACATATTTTCAAAGAATCATAGAAATAGCTTTTCTATAATTTCCAAAATAAAACCCAAAATATCACAGCAGATTGTTTAGTTTGGTGCCTTCTACAATGTTTTCAACTTCTCTTCTGAGATGTCTCTGTTTGAGGTGCAGCAGTCATTATGTAGACACACTTGTTATATAGATGACCACATCACAGTCTGTTCTCTGGTTTTTGACCAGTGGTGGTTTTCTGTAATGTTTTTAGTATAATGAAGAGTGAGAGTGACATTTATCAGGTAGGGCCCTAGTGTGAGACATAAATAATTTTGTCATCAAAAAACTAAGTTCCATTCTGAGGCTTGAAAAATCTATCTGGATGTGTACATGTCTATAGAAGACAAGATAACTGCTTCTATGAGGATAAATCAGCTCAGTTATATTTGTAAATCTCAGTAAATCCCATATAGTACAAATTGTAACAAGACACAAGAAGAATGGTAAGATTTTATTAAAAATATTCAGAATTTTTGATAACTCTCTTTGAATATGGATTTATGCAAATTGTTTTAGAAATGTAGCCATCAAATAGTTCACATCGTTGCAAATTTTAATTAGATGAGAAAAGGCAACAGACTATGACATTTAATTAGTGTCAACAACATATGAAATACATTGTTCGTATTTTAATTATTTTTTTATTTACATTATAGCCATTGCCCTCCTTGGCTCCCCTTTTCTTTCCTGGAGAGTGAACTCCTCAACTGGGTCTCCCTCTTCCCTGGGGCCTCAAGTCTCTCCAGGGTTAGCATTTTCTTCCGCTCAGGCCTGACCAGGCAGACCTCTGCTATATTTGTGTCTGGGGGGGCAGGGGTCTTGGACAGGCCCATGTATGCTCCTGGTTGGTG
>JANHMN010001409.1:0-11373 GCA_030674055.1 Rhabdomys pumilio
CATCAAAGTCGCCTCCCACCCACCTGCCGCTGCCACCATCCCCCCGCGGCCCCACCCCCACCCCCACCCCGGGAAAGGCAGAAACCCTGCAGGAGGAGTATAGATGAAGGTGTGCAAGAGAAACCCAGCTCCACACTCATTACTGCATACCTGACAGGACGGGGCACCACACCATTGTCATCCTCCATTAACCTCCCTGCTCTGGTTCTTGTTCCTAAGACTCTCATTTAATTCCTTTTCTATGCCATTGCAATCACAAGGTTTAGGATTCACACCTTTGCAGAGTAGACATGCCACCGAAGGGGAAGAAGGCTACAAGCAAAACTGCAAAGCGCCCAAGGGATTCTTCTGATTCCCAATCTGCTGAGGACACCCAGTACAATGTTCCCCACAAACCAGGTAAAATCAGGGGGGTTCTGCAAAGCTGTGCCTACCCCAGGGGACATTCAAGCCTATCTCTTGGCAAATGGTGTATAAGGGCACCCCGGGCCCAGTCAGGATCAATGCTTCAGATTTCAGGATTCAACTTTCAGATTTCAAGATTCAAATTTCAGATTTCAGTTTCAAATGCTCAATACTTGTATTTCAAGTTTCTCAAGCTGATCATTGACTTTAAATTGCTCCTTGATATTCTCATCCCAGGACTCCTAGCCTAAGCCACACTCACTTCCAACCTATCTCCTAGCAAGGACATGATTTGAAAGTCACTTTAACCCTGGAAGGCTTGTACAAATGCCAAGAGGGAAGGAGGGAGGAAGGGAGGGAGGGAAGAAGGGAGGAAGGGAGGAAGGGAAGAAGGGAGGAAGGGAGGAAAGGAGGGAGGGAGGGAGAGAAAAAAGAGAGAGACAGAGACACACAGGGACACACAGAGACACACAGAGAGAGACAGAGAGATAGGGAGACAGAGAGAGAGAGACAGAGACAGATATTCCCAGACACATGCCTAGTTTTCATCTCAAGTGGAATTTAAAAATACTTTATTTCTTGTACTTTTCCACTGTTTGTTTGTTTGTTTGTTTGTTTCAATGTACCAGAAACATCCGTGATTGTTATCAGTGATGAGGACAGTGCTTCATCAGATCAGGATGAGCAGCAGATGAGGTAATCTATGTAAAATTTGTTTGTCTGTCATTAAGGTATTTTCAGAAAATTCAACTATTTTTTGTAAAACACCACATAGCATAATAATTATTTCCAGATGAGCTGAATTTTCATATACTCATTTTAAAATTTCATGTTTTTCATAGGGAATCTGTTGAGAAAATGATTCAAGACCTTCAAGGTATGTTTTCTTAGAAGACACGTGCCATTCAGAAGTGCTGCTTTCCAATCATTCAATTTTTACTAGGTCATAAGTGAGACACCGACCTATAGGACACTGTTTGATGTCTCCTTCACATATACTGGACTGCTTCCTTTATGTATAGTGTCTCTTTTTTTGTTTTTGTGTACATTTCTTTGCTTTTTAAAGTGGTGATGTGGAAACAGAAATAGTTTTAACAATGATGAGGTCTGGGTGTTTTGCACAGTAGAAGTTGAGTAGGGTGTGTGTTCCTGGATGGATTGGATGAGGTCATCTCCATTTTTAAACTACTGTCTATTATATTTATTAGTTTCAACATGCTCTTTTCATGCTCTGAATTAATTTAGTTTTTCTGGAGTTTTGATGTTGTTTTTCTTATAATAACAGTGCTTATAGGAGCCTTTTCATACAGCCCTTACTAACTCTGAGTGAGCTATTTAGTAGCAAACTATAAAAGTTCTTTGGTTTTTGTTGTTGTTGTTGTTTTTCTTTTCCCCAGTGAAAAGTATGAGGTTGGGTCCTTAACCTGACATACATTTTACACTTGATTATTAACTATTAGCTCTGCTTTATGAATGGACCGACATCTTTACAAAGTGACTAAATTTTGGACACCTCTCTAGGGACAACACTACTAAGACACCTCACTAATTTTTAACCTGTCTCTAGAGACAATTAATACAAACAAGAATCTTGGAAAGCTTTTGTCTTCTTGTTGCTGACAAGGAGCTTGGATTAGGAAGAGTCACAAAAATTGTTACCAGATAGATAAAATACCTGCATCATTGCAGGTATTATTTGATCTGTAATTTCTAAAAATAGCTATGTCCTGCATTTCCTTGATATAAGTTCATATGATGAGTAGAGAACTCCTAGTTCATGAAATATTATGAATTCCAGCATGCTTATGGGTAAGCATGTGTTCTGAAGTCTAAGAAAAAGAATTTAAATGTTCTGTATTTAATCTGCTTTTACTCAAGATACTGTCTTTTTTAGTAAAATACAGTGTCTAGACATCATAGGTCAGAGTGCTTAAAACTAACTTTCATATTGTATGTCTACTTGTATGTTTTCAGCAGTGTTCAAAATAAAATATACTTGTGTTTTATCAAATGTGTTATCACAAGAAATCATCCTATAAGATTATCCTTGGACAAGAAGAATATTCACTAAGTGTTTATATTCTTTTATATTAAGTGATTCTGAGGAGAAAATCAAAGTTGTCTTTGAACATCTTTATATACATGATATAAACTAATTACCATAGTGACTTGGACCTATCTTTTCTCTACATTAAGTAGTGAAAAAAAATATATATATATGTATACACACACACACACACACACACACACAATTTGGTTGAATAGAAAGAATGAAGGAAAGTGGAAGTGTTTACAAAAATGTCAAAAATGTTTGTATTTTGTAATGATGTCTATTGTATCAATTTTTAATATTTATATCCCGTGTCAATTTGAATGTATGGGAACAAAGTAACTGCCAGTTTTATCTTCTAATAAAATTTTATTTCATGTATAGGTGACTTTACAAAGTCTTACCTTGCAAAGAGAAAACAGTTTCAGCAAGATTTGAAAACATCTATTGATACCCTGTATGAAAAACTTGTGCGTACTGTTAAAACGCAACAAAAGGAAAGGTAAAGTTGTTGGCTTCTTTGAATTACAAAACTTGCGCAATTTCTTACTCTTCATTAGTGCAAATAAACGCAGATTCATGATCACTATGCATGGATTTTGAATCTTCCCCGAAAGCTGCAATTACCTTGATTTTTCCTTTGAACAGAAAATATATTAGTTTTAGAACCTCAGTTTTGCAGAATTGAGATATATAATGTAGAGTACAGTGAATAGAGTCAGTTTCTTGCGTTTTAGATAACAATATAAGTCTTATTACTGTAAAATTCATTAATGCTTATGTTTTGTAATTGGCTGCCTGCATGCATGCAGGGTCAGCACCAAAGCATTATGCATAGGACAGCAGATAATAGTCAGCCTATGTAGGTACTCTTAATGTATCGCAACTGTAAGTCTTAAATTGTAGTGAGAGTCTTACAAATAACCTGAATGAGTCTCAAATTGCAATTGCCATTCTTTTGGGAAAGTCATTGTGAGACCGGGAGAAGACAAATTCACTGAAGAGTTCTCTTAGGGCAGTCCGTGGGGAGGAAGGCACATGTTACTTGCAATACGTCAACTTGCTCTATCAGAATCTACGTTATCTAGCAAGAGAAAAACATAGTGTATTAGATAGAGGTCAAATAAATAATTACAGATGAATTATATAACAAGGAATCCTTGCCGTTCAAGAGGGAAGGCATGTGATATATTCTCTCTTGTAGTGACTAAGGAGTGCATAGTTTTATAATGGGGCCACGTGACTTCACTTTTCTCTGTCTCATTAGATTATTTTAATTATTTTATTCTTGTCTTTTGGTTGTATGAATTATGCCAAATAATTTTTATTTGACGATGTGTAATTTGTCTTACCCTCATACCATAAGACCGTGCTTATCATTATGTTTCACAGGAAGCTGTTTTATGCCAGATATTCTAAGATGTTTGAGCCTTTGTTTCAACATTGGGAAAATGATGCGATAAAAGTTGGGCAAGAAGAAGACAGTTTTGTTGTGAGTATCAGGTTTAACTTTGTAGCCAATGTATTGTGACGAAGTCTAAAGTGGTAGGAATAAATGCAACTACTCAAGAAGGATAGTCGAGTATATAAGATCTTGGAGGAATAAGATGGGTGAGGTATGAGATGAAGGGCCTGTAAGACCATGCTTTCTGGCTTGCTTCTTTTTCTGTGGTGGCATGTGGTGAAAATGGTGGGATAAGAGTCAGGCTGACCAACACAGCATGTTCTGACTGGAGACTCACAACTATTCTTCTCTCTCTTCTGAGAGAGGCTAGTGAGATACATCAGACCAGCATTAGGAGTGCCCAGCATAATTTAATGACACAATGCTAGACAGCCCTGGGAGTGGAGCATGTAGCTGCTGTGGCAGAGCAGGTGAGGGATTGTCTTTGAGTAGTTAGTGTTCTGACAAGCCCAGACCAGGAGGGGAAAGGAAAGATGCTTGGATGCAAGAACAGTTTTGATAACTGATAATGATATTTACTCTGAAACTGAGAACAGGACAGGGAAGTTGGGTGTTAGACAATGGAAAATGTTCTTTTTAGGTCCCCTTGTATCTTGACAGGGGACTGAGCTGCACTACTAAAGAGAATGATCCTCAAAGCCAAGAAAGAGCCTCGGTGCTGAGAAAATGGGGAAACAGTCCATGGTCATGGTCAGGAAGCTGGGCTCTGGCACTCTGCTTGGAATCTACAGATAGTTGAACTAGTTATCTCTGTTACTCACTTCCCCAAGGAGTGAAAGCAAGGATAGCAAAAGTTTCCACCTCATAGACTTGGTTAAACATTAAACAAGTTCTGCCTTCATATATTTACTAAAATGCCCTAAAACAGTGCTCAATAACTGTTTTTTTATGTGCCTTTCATCTTTTTCATATTTAATATATGTGGACAAAGATATCTAGGGGATGACTAGGGGAGGGCCAGCAGGGGTTACACTCAGATTACAGCTGGAGACAAGGTCAAGGAGCAGAAAGGGCTGCATATGGAAATTTCATCTAATTACATGTTGTAATGTGCAACATTTCATACTCACTGAATGCTAGACAACAAGGAGTATATCCTATTTATATGACTGTGATGTAGGAATTCACAGATTGGAAGGATCCTCTGTTGACTTCAACATCAAGAATCCTTGCAGTGTAAACCTTAGTGACAAAAAGACTATCTTAGCCAAAAACTGTTGAAAAATATTTATCTTAAATCATTAACATCATTTAAAATTGAACATAATATTTGAAGCAGCAAGTACCAGCATTTGGGATTGTGAATATTCAGTTTTCTTGCATTTTGTCACCTCTTCCTTTTACATTTTAGAATTCATCCCATCAATATGCAGAGACTTTGTTTAAAACTACAGCGGTGCAGAAAGCAGCCATTGATGAAGCAAAAGCTATTTCTGATCAGTTTCTAAAGGTCTGTCTGTTGTAGCTGCTAAGAAATAATATCCTTGTGACACAGTATATAGGTAAAAACAGGAGACAGGCTGGTTCTTCCTGAATCTATGGGGAGAGGGGGAAGCTATTAAATTCTTCTTTTAAAGTTTGATCATTTTCTATTTTGAATGCTTTCCCATGTTAACTATGATTGCAAAGGGCATATTTAATTTGAAAACGTATCTAGTTTTATGAGTCACTTACATCAGGAAATGTAAAATTTGGACTTCACCTAGAGCCAAACACACTGGAGAACTTGAACATTTAATTTGCTCTGGGATGTCTTTATGTTGAAGTTGGTACATAAAGACTGGAAATCAGGCATTTTTATAAATAATTTATTGTTTTCTTTTTCTTGTTCAGTATGGGCAGTTTTCTTGAGTGGAATATAGGCAAGGGTAAACAACAAATGAATTTTTCTGTTCTGTTTGTCTCTTGTTTATTTGAAACAGGATCCAACTACTTAGGCTTGGTTGGCCTTGAATGCATAGAAGTCTGTGTGCCCCTGCCTCCAGAGTGCTGGAATTGCTGGTGTGTGCCACCACACCTCGCATATTAGGGCCACTTTTATTTTGTAGTGAAGTATGTGAGATTGCTATGGGATATGACTATTAGAATTAATCATGTCCAACGGCGGCTTTATGTTCCAATTTGCAGCCATTAGAGATGGCTGAAATACCTAATAGAATGAACAAAGAAGGCGGGGAATAGACCTTTAGTGAAAAGAGAATTATGCACTTGGACTATCTTTAGTGGAGCTGATGTCAAGCTACAGTATTCAGGGGGTTAGGGGGTTCTTTGGAGGTCACTTTTTTAAATACTGTTTTACATTTTGCAGATTATATTTATCTATTTTAGGAATATATACATATATACATATATATGCAAATATATATGCAAATATACATACACACACACACACACATATATGTGTATACATACAATATTTTAGAATGTTCTTTGGTATTTTATGTTTTAATATCTTTTTAATTTTCTTTTTTCTACTGAAAACAGAATCTTCTCCTATCCAATACATCCCAACCACGTTTTCTTCTCTCTCTTCTCCTCCTAGCTCTATCCCCACTACCTTCCCTCTCTCCCAGATCCACTCCCCCTCTAACTTGTTATTCAAACGTATCTGAAGTGTCTCCTTCTAAACTAAGTGATGCTGCTTTAATAAACCGGCAGTTACCAAATTCTTCTAAGAGCTTCGGTGTTCCCATACCTAGTCCAGGTGTTTAGGGAGAGTTTACAGTTGGCAGGAATGTAGCTCTACTGAGCCAGGGAGAACTGTTTTCTTGAAGATCTGAATAGAAGGGGTTTCCTGTAGCTGGACTTTCTCAGAACCACCAGCATAATAAATACTGACATGAAGTCTTCTAAAGAGTTTACACTTAGGCGTTTACCCAGCTAGCTCATCTAACTTAACCTGACTATCTGACCTACAACCAGCCATGTGACATGGCTAGCTCTATACCCTTCTCTGTTTCTCTGTGGTCCCTGTCTGTTCCCTCCATGTCCACTCCAAGAATCTCCCACTTCTGCTTTCTTCCCTCAGCATCCCTCCCTCTGCCCAGCAGACCCATCTCCTACTTCCTGCCCAGATATTGGTCATCAACCCTTTATTATAACCGATCAGCAGCTAGACAACCACTGGTGCAATTCTAGATTGCCTTCAGGCACGTGAGGAAGGATGAATATTTAGGAAATAGAAAACACTATTTCTATGGTGGGCCATAGAAATGACAATCCTGCCAGCACTTAGTTCTTTGCAAGTACAGAATTAATGACTGAAAATACAGAGACACACTTTCTTCACACACTGTAAAGAAAAAGTTACCCCAACAGTTTCTTTTAAATGTCACTGTTAAATGTGACCACTAGTTTGGGAACTTATTGGCAAACCTTCTACGGTGGCTGCTTGCTGTTTCTCTCTCCAAGTTACCAATAGGGTGGGTCATATGCTCCGTACAGACGCTCTTTCCTCTTCTTCATTGAACTCTCTCAGCTGCTTGACTACCACAGGAACTTATCATTTCTTGCTAGTACTAGGAAGTCTTTTCTGAGTTCCCTGTTTCAGTCACTCCTTCAGTTAAAAGTCCCAACCTCCCATGTTGCATTGAAACTGTGAGAAAAAAAAAAGTATCAGCCTCCCTTTCTTAACTCTCAGATCTTCCAGTGCCCTCCTCAAAATCTCTCCCCTCCTTCAAATCAAAGCTTCTTTTGCTGTCATTGCTTCCATGCCTCCAGTATAGTTGGTTCCTGTGAAGCAACCCCTACTCTGTTTCCCTGCTTTGCTTATTTATGGTTTTCCCTAATTCTTGTCTTTATCTAGAGAACCCAGCAAGTTCTCCTTTCAAACCGATCTTAAACTTCTTGATATTGTTCTGTTTATATGCTTATCCATATCCTAGGAATATAGCAGAAACTATGCAGACACATTTCAGTTGTTCCTGGCATACACATGCCACAGTTAGCAACCCATGGTGTATATCACTTCACTGTTGTTTGGCTGAACAGAGAAAAGAATTAGGTGATGTTCTTTGTAACTTGAATGCTCTTAAGGCAATGTGTCCACTGTGTCTATGGGATGGAAATCATGCTACATGTTCTATGGAAGTCATATTGCGTGTTCTATCTTTCGTCTTAAGCCAGTACCGGGGACAAGGCAGGGGATACTCTAGTTCATGCTACAGGCCTGCATTTTTTTCTCTGACTGCTTCCTTTTGATTTCCATTGTTCACTCAGCATCTCATGTTCCCAATACAGATAGGCACCTTTTTACCCTTTCTTTGTAACTATACTTCACTCATGTCTACCACTTAACTATTTATTTATTGTTTGTTTGTTTGTTTGTTAGTTTATATTTTATTTTAACTCTAAGTCCTCCTCCCTCTCTTTCCAGTTTCACGTTTACTAATCACTACTCTATTGCCCCCTCCCTTTCTCCTCAGGGAAGGGGAGCCTGCCCACCATTTTTGAACCTCTGTACCCTCAGGCATCTAGTCCCAGCAGGACTAGTCACATCCTCTGACAATGAGGCCAACTATGCAGATCAGGTAGGGGAAAAGGGATTCATTTGCATGATCAGAGACTGAGACAGCCCCCTTTCTACTTGTTGGGGGAATCACATGAATACTGAGCTACACATTTGCTACAATTGTGATGGGGGCCTAGGAACAGCTCCTGCATGTCCCCTGGTTGGTGACCCATGCTCTGTGAACCCCCATGGTTCTGGGTTGTATGAATCTGTATGTTTACTTGTGGAGTTTTGACCCCTCAGACTTGCTCACTTCTCTCCCCAAGTCTTCCTCAAGACTCCCCAGGCCCTGCCTGATGTTTGGCTGTGAGATTCTGCAAATGTCTCAGTCAGCTGCTAGATGAAACCTTTTGAGACAGAGTTATGCTAGGTTTCTGCCTTCGGGCATAGCAAACAAAGTATCTTTAATATCATCAGGGGTTGGCTCTATCACATGAAATGGGTCTCAAGTTGGGACCATCATTGGTCAGTTGTCTCTCAGATTCTGCTTCACTGTTATTCCTATATATCTTGTAGTCAGGAAAAAATTGGGGTTGAAGGTTTCATGGATAGGTTGATCTCCCTCTCTCTCCTGTGGAAATCCTGTCTGGATACAACAGGTGTTCACTTCAGTTGCTATATCCCCCTCTATCAGTAATCTACTCTAGAGTCAACCCTGTAGACTCCCCTTATCCTCTCCTGTCCCGGGCCTCTAGCTAGTCACCAGAGATAGCCCCCTCTCCCTGATTTTCATTCTCACTCCTGGGCCTCTCTCACACAGCTTCTCCTCATACCTGATTGCCTTGCAACCCCATACCTCTCTTCTCTTACCCTGTTCCCTCTTTCAGACCACTTCAGATGACTATTTAGTTCCTCCTTTGAGTAAGATTCATGCATCCTCCCTTGGGACCTCTTTATAAACCACATTTTGGTCTGTGGATTGTACCATGGCTATCCTACACTTCCAGGACAAATTGCTTCCAGTTTATGACTGTTATGTATAAAGTTGCTATGAACATAGTTGACCAAGTGTCCCTGAGGTATAGTGGGCCATGTTTTAGGTATATGCCCAGGAGCAATATAGCTGGGTCTCAAAATAATTGGATTCCTAGTTTTCTGAGAGACATCAAGTTGATTTCCAAAGTGACTGTACAAATTTATACTCCCACCAGCAGTGGAGGAGTGTTCCCCTCTCGCCACATCCTTGCCAGCATGTGTTGTCCCTTGAGTTTTGATCTTAGCCATTCTGACAGGTAGAAGTTGGAATCTCAGGATCATTTTGATTGGCATTTCCCTAATGACTAAGGATGTGTTGAACATTTCTTTAAGTGCTTCTCATCCATTCTAGGTTGCTCTGTTGAGAATTTTCTGTTTATTTCCAAACCCCGTTTTTAATTTTCATTTTGGATGGTTGGTTTATAATTTCTTGAGTTCTTTATATATTTTGGATATTAGTCCCCCGTTAGATGTAGGGTTGGAGAAGATCCTTTCTAATCTGTAGGCTACTGTTTTGTCCTATTGACAGCATCCTTTGCCTTGCAGAAACCTTGCAGTTCCATGAGGTCCCATTTATCAATTGTTGATCTCAGAGCCTGAGCAATTAGTGTTCTACTCAGGAAGTTGTCTCCTCTAATGATGACTTCAAGGATATGCCCCACTTTCTCTTTTATTAGATTTACTTTGTCAGCTTCTACATTAAAGTATTTGATCAACCTGGACTTGAGTTTTGTCCAGGGTGATAACTATGGATCTATTTCCATTCTTCGGCATGTTGATATCCAATCAGACCAGCACCATTTGATGAAGGTGCTTTCTTTTCCCCATTGTGATGTTTTTGGCTTCTTTGTAAAAATCGAGTGTCCTTAGGTGTGTGGATTCATTTCAGAGTCTTCAATTTGATTTCACTGAACAACCTGTCTGTTCCTATATCAATATGATGCAGTGTTTGTTGCTGTTGCTCTGTAGTACAGCTTGAGGTCAGAGATGCTGATACCTCCCAAAATCATTTTAGTATCCAGAATCGCTTTAGCTACCCTGGGTCTTCTGTTTTGCCATATGAAGTCAAGATTTGCTATTTCATGGTCTATAAAGAATTGTGTTGGAATGATGATGGGAATTGCATTGAATCTGTCTATGGCTTTTGTAAGATGGTCATTTTCACTATGCTAACCGTACCGACCCACAGCATGAGAGATCTTTCTGTGCTCTGATCCTTTCCTCAGTTTCTTTCTTTAGAGCCTTGAAGTTCTTGTCATATAGGTCTTTCACTTGCTTTGTTAAAGTTATATCAAGATATGTTATATGATTTGTAGCTATTTAAAGGGTACTGTTTCCCTAATCTTTCTCAGCCCTTGTATAAAGGAGGGCTACTAAGTTTTGTGTGTGTTTTTTCCCTTTGAGGTAATTTTGAATCCAGCCACTTTGCTGAAAGTGATTATCATCTGTACTCTGGTAGAATTTTTGAGGTTGCTTATGTACACCATCACATCATCCACAAAGAGAAATACTTTGACTTTCTCCTTTCCAACCTTTATCTCTTTGAACATTTTTTTTTAAAAATTTCTTTTATTGCTCTAGCTAAAACTTGAGAAAGTAAATTTAATAGCTAGGGAGAGAGTGGGCAGCCTTGTCTTGTCCCTGATTTTAGTAGAAGTGCTTTATGTTTCTCTTCACTTAATTTGAAGTTGACTACTCATTTTCTTAATATTGCTATCCCTGATCACTCTACGGCTTTTAACATGAATGGGTTTTGGATTTTGTCAAGGGCTTTTTCATCATCTAATATAAGGTACATGGTATTTTTCTTTCAATTTATTTATATGGTGGATTACATTGATTGATTTTCTCATACTTGACCATTCCTGAATGCCTGGGATGAAGCCTACTTGATCTTGGTGGATGATACATACATACATACATATATATATATATATATATATATATATATATATATATATATATATA
>JANHMN010001410.1:0-11365 GCA_030674055.1 Rhabdomys pumilio
TTCCAAACCTGGACAAGCCTCAAGCCAGACCTATTCCTAGAAATCCTCTTTCTCTGGCTTTACAAAGGTCCACTGCAGCTTACCCTGTGCAGCCTCACTCCAACTCAGCTCAACCCATCACACTCAGGCCAGCCAAACCAGCTTCTGTCAGCACATTTTTGATGGCCTCTGCCAAGCCAGCTCCTCTAGTGTCCTCCAGAGACACACAACACAATGTAGCCAACACCATCCAGTCTAGTGCTGCAATCTCGTTGGCCTCCTCAAGGCCTGCACCATACAGAGCATCATATCATACTTCATTCCAGAGAGAGCATGTTTCTGCTGCCAAGAACAAGGTGCCATCATCTCCCAAACCTCAGACTCAGTACCTGCTGCAAGACTTCAGCCACCAACCAATTCCTTGGAGGAAAGTCGACATTCTGGGACCAGTTGTCTCACAGCCCATCACAAAAGAGCAGAGACCAGATAGGGAGGCCATGAAGAGGCGGGCTCAACAGGAGCGAGAGAATGCTGTCAAGAACTCCTCTTCTGGGAAACTGCAGCTTTTCCTTCAAAGGGAAAAGGATATGGAAATGTCTCAATATTATGGCTATGCAATGTAAGAGCTGGCCAGATCACTGTAACTAAGTCTTTTTTGACATTGATTGAAGAGATATATTCACTGTTACAGAAGTATAAAAGAACAGAAAACCATATGTAAATATGTATATACATAGGTGCATGTTCAGTAATACAGAAAACTAAGTAGATATAAATGGGTAGAAAAAAACATACCCACATTGATTTGAATAGATAGTAAAATTGCCTATAGAATTTTATGTTGGTTGTTTTATTCTAACATTTTTCTTAACTATAATAATTTAGGTTTTATTATATCCTATAAGAAATTAATCAATGAATAAGCCAGTGGCAGCGCTATTGAAAACATGGCAAAGAACCAGAAGGGCAAAGCTTCCAAAGTGGCCCCCAGCAAGAACAGAAGTGTTGGAAGATGGGCAGGAAAAAGCAAGTGGACCAGAGAACATCTCTAAGTAAACAGAGGAGTTTAAGCAGTCAAGGAAGAAAGTCAAAGGATAAGAGAAGTCCAACATTTCCAAGACCAAGAGGAAGAGGAGTCCACCTGAGCTCAGTCAAAACAGCTTCAAGAAGCCTCAAACCAACCTTGGCATGCACATGCTGGTATTTTTGTAGGTCTTTCACCCACTGTGAAAAAAGAATCAAAAGAAAACTGGAATTTTCTCCTTTGGGGGTTTGAGAATCTTCAACAGCAACAAAGATTTAGGCCCAGGCTTAGTTAATACAGCAGTGCTAAACATGCCATATGAGGGCCAGGATCCTCTCAAAAGTCCAGTGGAGATTCAGAGAGTAGAGAACAGTGCGGACAATGATTGTCTATCCCGGTCTTACATTGTCATCTGAGAGGCTCGACCAGTGGCTGACTGAGACAGATCCAGATACTCATAGGCAACCACTGGACTGAGGTCTGGGACCCCTGTGGAAAAGTTAGGGGAAATGTTGAAGGATCTGAAGGGGGTGACAAACACACAGGAAGACAAACAGTATCAATGAACCTGAACTCCCAGGGACTAGGCCACTAACCAAGAAACATACATGGGCTGCTCCAAGTCCCCTGGCACATATGTTTCAGAAGAGTGACTGCCCTTCTTGCCCCAGAGCAGAAGATGCAGCTAAGATTGCAGAGACTTGATGCTCCATAAAAAGATGATGTCCCACTTTAGCAAGGATGATGTTATGAGAGTAGCATCTCATCGGTAAAGGGAAAGGGAATGTGGTGAAGAATTCTGAGGTAGAGGAGGCAATATTTGGGATGTAAATAAGTAAAATAATTAATTAAAGAAGAATGTTTTCTAGCAGCTATCCAGAGAAGGCTGCCTGTAGAGCAAACACAGGTCTTTCGAAATATTTTATGGCCCATTGATTTTGCTTGAAACATGCAAGAATTACTTGTAGATTTTTTTCAAACAGTATTTCTGAATTGGTTGGAAGATCCAAGAAATTTTTATAGCAGCGTTTCTGACTTTGGTCAAAAGAATTCATGAGCTGTCCTGATACCTTTTAGAATTTTTACTTGCAGAGAGAGCTATTTTATCCAGAGAGTTTTTACAATAGTGAAAAGCTGCCTAGAAACTAGCAGAACAGAGAGAGAAAGACACACTCAGAGAGAGAGAGGGGTTGGGGATGAAGAGAAGGAGTAAGTAAGAGGAGGAGGCAAAGAAGGAGGAGAGGGAGACAGAAATTGAGAGGGAGAGGGAGAGGACAAGATGGCTAAGAGAAAGAAGGAAGGCCACTTAACACAGAGAGACCCTGCTGGGCACCAGCCAGAAGTACTAGATGGCCAGTAAATGTAATGCAATGTGGAGACCCATGCACCTCTACATTAATGCACCTAGGAGGCTGAGGCAGGGGGAAGCTGGATTGCCAGGTCAGCCACAGCTTCAAAGGATAGAGAAGAGGACAGTCTAGATTACATCAGATACTTACTCAAATGGAAAGGACCACTAGGATGTGCTCTTGGTAGTGCACAGACATACGGAGCCTGCTTGCTGAATACTGTGTTTCTATGTGTGTGGGGTACAGCCATGAGTGTGAGTGGAGACAAGGGACAACCTCAGGTTCCCTCAGTCTACCATGAGATTCCTTCAGATGGAACCGAAGACCTCAAGCTTCACAGAAGTTGTCTTTGCCAGGTGAGACATCTCATTCACTGTCTTTTAAAAGATGTTTTGGTGAGACAGTATCTCTCTATGTAGCTCCAAAGGTACAGGAAATTGCTATGTAGATCAGACTTGCCCCAAACTCAGGGATCTTCCTCTCTCTGCCTCCAGAGCACTGGACTTAAAAGTATGTGCCACTGTCTCTAGGGCTTATCTTTTTGTAACTTACTGAATGTTGTACAAAAATCACTATTCTATTTAACCATTACTGTGCTCCAATTCCAGAACATTCCATGGTCATCAAGGCATCAGTTGCTCCTGCTCCCATTCCCTGCTTTGCTTTATGATTATGTAGAGTTCTCAATTCTGGACACATCCACATGTGGAGTCACATATTTTGTGGGCCTGGGGGCTCTACATTTCTTTATTTTGTAACCTAGTGGGAGGATGTTCTGAGACACAGTTATTGCTAAATAGTCCAGTTCAGAACTCAAAATTTCTATCTCAGCTTTCATGTGTTGTTACCACAGAGCACTCAGGAAAAACTGTTCAGCTGTGTTTTTTGCTGCAGGGCCCTGGTGTATGAGATCACAGAAAACTCAACCCTGTTGATTCAGGCTGGCAGGTCTGGGGACTTCACCAAAGTCCACATGGCACTAGAAAAGTCCCTAGTGTCCCTGGTGGAGATCATGAGTCTCCCTGGTGTAGCTCCCCAGAGTTCTAGGCCAGTCTCAGCTATGATGAGAAACAACACCAACACCAAGATGTAGTTTCTGGGCATGAATGGAACATAGATGATGCCAGTACTTGGAAGGTGAGTCAGAAGGACTACTGGAGTTTAGGAGCTCTAGACTAGTCTGGGTTTCCTTGTGGGATGCACAGAGAGGCTAGGGAAATTGCTTAGTTGATAAAGTGCCTGTGAGGACCTGTGTTCCAATCCCCAGCACCTATGGGAAAGCCATAGCAGGAACTCAGCCTTGTAGTCTGCCCTGGGAGGCAGAGGTAGGATTCAGGACAGGCAGTCTCGCGAAAATAAGGAAGCTCTGGGGTTAGTGAAAGGCAATGTCTCAAAACTGTAAAGATGGATCTAGGGAGGTGGCATTAGGGGTAAGAACACTGGCTTTACAAGAATGAAGACTGGAGTTCAAATCATAGGACACACATGAAAATTTGGGTGTTCATGTCTAAACCCAGTACTAAGAATGGGAGATACAGGAGGAGGTCTAGGACTTGGTAGCCATTTACCTAGATCCAGGTTTAGTGGGAGATCTTGTTTGAAAGTTGTAGAGTGTGATAGAAAGAATACCCAATGTCATAATACAAAGGGAAGAGACAGAAACTGCCCTTACTCTCTTGGGGAAAGTCCCCTATGCCAAAACTGGGGCTATCCAGACTGTCATTTAATAAATGGCTGAGGTTTCCAGACAGTTGGTCACCTCAGAGTCACACAGGCCTGCTTGCACCCATCTTCCAATAGGGGTATCACTTCCTCAGCCTCTACCTGTTGTTCATAGAAGGGAATGGGTAACAGATGCCTTGGTAGACACATCATGTCCAGAGCCAAGCTTTTGCTGGTAATGAGTTCCTAAGAACTTAAGGCTGGAAGCCTCAAATGGTGGTGCACACAGCCTGGGTTAGCAGAGCAAAAGCTTCTACAAAAGAAAACAAAGATGAATGAGATACTTTGTTTCTTAGATGAGTGTGGGGTAGAACACACTTGTTATCCAAGCTTTCCAGAGGCAGAGGCAGGGGTTTCCTTGAGGTTTGGAGCTTCTGGTCAGTTTCTGTCCTAAAAACCCGAAATAGTCAGATATGGTGGCACAAACTTGACCTCTCAGCACTGAGAAAGTCGTGGCAGAAGATTTTAAATTCAAGGCCACCCTCAGCTAAATAGTGAATATAATGTTAGCCTGAGAATGTGATGTTTTATCTCTCTTTCCATAAAAGAAAGAAAGAAAGAAAGAAAGAAAGAAAGAAAGAAAGAAAGAAAGAAAAAAAGAAGAGTTGAGATCCACTGAGCTGCCTGTGGCTGTTTCCTAGTGACCTAAACCAAATGTTCTTGTTGTCACTCCACCTTTGTAGGAGTCCTGTACATCCAGCAGTGTGGAATACTTAAGCCTTTGCTCCTCTTTTGGAGGGTCTAGATTTGGTTCCCAGCATCCACTTGGCAGCTAAAAACCATCTGTAGCCCCAGTTCAAAGGAATCTGACTCCTTTATCTGCCCCCTGAGAGCACCAGGAAAGCATAAATATTCACACATGAACGCAAATGCCTGACAGGCTGGGTGTGGTAGTGCACACATTTATCCCAGCACTGTGGAGACAGCAGCAGGCATACACACACACACACACACACACACACACACACACACACACACACACACACTTGTGTGTGTTTATGTTTGTATATATGAGTTCAAGGTCAGCTTAATTTGCATAGTGATATTGTTTTTCCATCGCACAAAATAATCGACATTAAAGAAAATACACTATGAGGCTAATGAGATTTGTCAGGTTAATAGTCCTAAGGAGGTGGAGGCAGGTGGATCTCTGAATGGGGATACATGTGAGACACTATCTTTTCTTTTTCTTTTTTAAAATCACATAAAGTGATTGAGGAAGATGACAGAAAAAAAAAGCTGAGACCACACTCCAGCCGCAGCTTCCCTGCACACTTCCTGATAGACTTCCTCAGGGACACCCTTTCCAGACAGACAGGACAGAATACAAGTCTCCACTCACTCTGCAGACCTGTGTGGCCCAGGTGTGTAAGGTCACAGAGTGCAGAGGTATCTGGGTAGACCTATTTGAACTTCCATGAAAATTGCCCAGGCCAGATGGATCCCAGTGCTTCGTTCCACCTGTCAGGGTGATTAGATTATGGGGAGGAACTGGAAGACCACTGTGAATGAGCAGGGAGCTGAGAACAGGGGAGTTGTCCTCCACACCCAGGCACACCAAGAAAGGAATGATCAGAGCACAGAGTGATGCACAGTGCTTATTACAGGACTGGTGAGGTGGGAGGAGAGGATCATATCAAGGTCTCTCAGCTATATAGGCAGTTGGTGACCAGCCTAGGGTACAGGTAACAATGTCTCAAAAATAAACAATTAATTAAAAGGAGTGGCATTATTAGGAGATGTGGCCTTGTTGGAGTAGGGTTGCCATTGTGGGTGTGGCCTTAAGGTCCTCACCTTAGACCTTGCCTGGAAGTCAGTATGCCACTAGCAGTCTTCAGATGAAGGCCTAGAACTCTCAGCTCCTCCTTCACTATACCTGCCTAGATGCTGCCATGTTCCTGTGTTGATGATAATGGACTGAACTTCTGAATCTGTAACCCAGCCCTAATTGAACGTTGTCCTTTATAAGATGTGCCTTGGTCATGGTGTCTGTTCCCAGCAGTAAAACCCTAAGACACTTATGTTCACTCCTTGTCAGCTTGGTTGCTTGCTCTGCCTCTTGACCTCTTCATTTTATTTAACTCTTGACTTAAAGGTATGTGCTAGAGTTGACCCAAACAAGTACGTGTCTACAGTAACTTGAAAGGTCTGGAATCAAAAGCTGAGCCATACCAGTTCACAATATTGGGGTTTAAAATGTAATCAAATATCTTTTAACACAGCCTCAATCACCCAGAATGTCACAAAATGAACCAGACCATCCAGAGACACAGGGAGCACCTTCTAATCACACATGTATTGTTACTCAATTGCTTTTACCTAATGGACATACTCAGACTTCCAAATCCATGCTAGTCTCCATGACAGGCATACATTCCCAAATACAGTTGCTCCTCTTCTTATGGGGCCCCAGTTCTACTCTGGCTTCCCTGATGATGTGGGTAGTCAGCAGTTAGCATGAGTTCCTGAGAGATCAGAAGAGGTGGGGCAAATCTTAGTTACAAAATTCTAGGAAGGCTTCACAAGGTCCCTGTGTCCATGGGTCCTACTGGTGTCAGAGGAAACTGAGGCCAAGTTGGGAACTCTCTGACATCTCCCTGGTCTGCTCAAGATGAAGGCACAGATGGTGAATTAGGTGGGACAATCAATATGTGCCAGGTGTCATAACAGCTCTGGGGAGACTGTCCAGAGCTTGCTCTATTGCTAACCAGAATTGTTCCTGTTCTAATTTTCTTCTCTTTTTTCCAGGCTGATGAAATGGTTGACTTGTAGGCATTTTCATGTGCTAGGCAAGTCCTGTGTTGCTGAGTTCCATTTTTTGCCCTTGATCTCCTTGCTCTCTTTTAAAGCACCTCATGGCACACAAAACAAACCTGACGCCTGTGGACAAACAGTGTCAGAGGTTTCCATTCTCCTCCAGTTGGTAGAGTGTTTTCCTAGCACACACAAAGACTCAAATCCTACTTCATTACCCCATGGAAAACAGGCAGGCTTGTGCACACCAGTAATCACAGTACTCCAAAAATTCAATACATAATACATAATTCAATATATAATTGTCTTGGTGAAGGTAATTTTACAATTTCAAATCTTCAAACTTGAAGCATGCCATGACTGTTGACTCTTCTGCTATCTTCTGTGAGCTTTGTTGGTGGTCAACAATTTCAGGCAGTTCGAGCATGCAAGATTTCCACAGTGCATCTGTCTTTCAGAACTTGAATTACATCACAGCATTGGAATTTCTGCTGAGAAAACTGCTACTCTACTGATGGGCCTGCCTTCAGCATCACAGGTGTGGCTTGTGTTCTGTGTATTTAGTACTTTGTGTTAGTCTCCAACTCTGGCAAAATGGTTAACTGAAGTGCCTAGTCAACATACCAAAGTGGATCTGGACACCAGATTCTTTCAGCATCCCTCAGTCACTACCTGTTAAAGGGTATGGCTGACATACCCCACCACCTACTCTAGCCTTTTCTGTGCAAGATCTGGGCTATTCTTCTCTCAGATGCTCTTCCAAAGATAACCCAGCCATTTTGGTTACTTGGTCCTTTTCATCTCCTCTCTTCTTGATATGACTTTTCCATTTCCTTTCCCACCTCTCCTTACATGGCCCAGCCTGTGGTCATGAATGCTGGTATGGACACTCCAGAGGACCTTGCCTCTGGATATGGAATCTCTTTTATCTCCCCCACCATTTTATTTTGTCCTTTTCTTTTTAAATGTTTTTCTTTTATAATACATTACATATGGACTACAGGTGCCCTTACCTCCAATTCTCCCAGATACCACCTCTAATTTCCTCCTCTCCTAGATCTACTCCTCTTCCATTTCACTTCAACAACACAACAACAACAACAGCATCAATAACCAACAAAGCAGGCCTCACAGGGACATTAATCCAACAATGGCATAACAATTTACAATAAATCTATTAACAGTCATGTCAATCTGGGACAAGGTAAAAGGAAAGTGAGAGTAAAAGGATCCCAAGCACATGAAAAAGAGTCAGAGTTACCCCCTATTCCTGCTGATGGGGGTGGGTCTCATAAGAACACACAAGGATTCAGACATATTTGGGTTTTCCTGTGTCTCTTAGCTGACTAACCTCTGGTTCTTGGCAATCCACACAGCCATCCATATGCAACCATAACATGTATGTAGAGTACCTACACAGGGTCCATGATTTTCACTTCAGTCTATATGACCACGTATGAGCCATTGTTAGTTGATTCTGTGGGTTGTGTTTTCATGATGTCTTCCACCCTTTTTGCTACTAGAATTCTTCCTCCTCATTTTCTTCAGGGTTATCTTAGTGGCTGAAGTATGCCTCTTTGATGACTACTGGGCTAGACAGAGCATCATTAAAAGTCATTTCATTAAATTTTTTCTAGTCATATTTGGTTCTACCCTTGGTCTCTGGGATGACTAGGCTCTTGTTCTTGGGGATCCAAACAATGTTAGGTGTGGACTCCCTCTCTTGACTTGGGCTACAAGTTAGACCAGTCATTCGTTGGACACTCCCAAAAGTTTTGTACCTCTATTACCTCAGCACAGGAAAGACAATTTTTCAGATGGAAGTGTTATGGATGTATTGATGTCCTAGTACCTCTGATGGTAGCCTTGCCTGATTTCAGAAGATGGACAGTTTCAGATCCATATACCCTAATATTAAGAGATTTTTCTAGGGTCGCTCTCAGTTTCCAGCGAATTTCTACTGCAGTAGGTTTCTACATAACTCTCTACATTCCTCCAGATTTCAGTTACCTTCCTGTTACTCTCTGCCCCCATTCCCCTGCTTGAACTTTACTGTTCTGATTCCCATGGGCCCACAGTCTCCTCTCCCAGGGAGCTTGATGCTGATGAAGTGTCTTTGTAATAGGATAGGGAATCCTGTGAGCCTATGCAACAAAGTGGTATAGCAGGGCCTTGAATGAGATCAATTTCCAATTTTCTGAAAAACCTCAATATGGATTTCCATAGTGACTATATAAATTTGCATTCCCACCAGCAATGGATGAGTGTTCCCTTTGCTCTACATGTTTTCCTGCATGAGCTGTCACTTGTGTTATTGATCTTAGCCATTTTGATAGGTGGAAGATGGAATCCCAAAACAGTTTTCTCTTGCATTTCTGTTCAGTTTCAAGAGGCTCCAATTTAGTAATTGGTCATGTTAGAGCCTGAGCTTTTGGTGTTCTGCTGAGGAAGCTGTTTCCAGTACCAATGCTTTCAAAGTTACTTTCCAATTTCTCTTCTATCAGGTTATATCTATCCCATTTTATGTGGAGGATTTTGAACCACTTGGACTTGAGTTTGGAATAGGATGATAGATATGGGTCTACTTGCATTCTTCTGTATGTAGGCATCCAGTAAGATGGGTCAATTTGTTGAAGATGCCGTTTTCCCATTCTCGTTGTCAAAAATTAAGTGACCATAGAAACGTACTTTCATTTCATGTTGTGTTTCTCTCCATTTGGTTTGATGTTGGCTATTAACTTACTGTAAACTACCTTTATTATTTTCCGGTATGTCCACTTTATCGTTAATCTCTCCAAAACTTTTATCACAAAGGGGTTTTGGAGCTTGTCAAATATTTTTTTACAATTAGCGAGATGATCATATGGGTTTTGTTTCTTTCAGTTTGTTTATATTGTGGATTATATTGATGGATTTTTGTTTATTGTATAGTCCCTGCATCACTGGAATGAAACCTATGTCATCACTGTAGATGGTGTCTTGTTGGATTCAGTTTTCAAATATTATATTGAGTTCTTTTACATCCATGTTCATAAGGGTAATTGGCCTGAAATTCTCTTTGCTGTATCTTTTTGCAAGGTATTTGTGGCATCATAGAATGAGTTTGGCAGTGTTTCTTCTTTTTCTATTTTCTGGAATAGTGTAAGGAGTATTAGCCTTCCAGACCACAGAGATGGGAGCTGATCCAGAAAACAATTTCTAGAAACGTCTACTTCCTCTTTATACTTCCTTTTCCTCTATCTGTTGTAGGTAGGGGGCTAAAAGGGAGGTTTCCACAAATATGTGAGCTTTCTGTAGTTTTTGTAATTGTTGAAGTCCAGCTTTAATCCACAGTGATCTGTTAATATGCATGGGGTTATATTCATCTTGTATATGTTGAAGTTGGTTTTTTGACCAATTATATGGTAAATTTTGGAGAAAGATTCATGAGGTGCTCTTTTGTGTTAGGGTAAAATATTCAATAGATACCTGTTAGGTCCATTTGAATCATAACTCTATTAGTTTCATTATTTCTCTGTTTAGTTTCTGTCTTGATGCCCTGTTCATTGGTGAGAGTGGGGTGGTGGGTTTTCCATGATTAATGTGTGTGGTTCAATGTGTAATTTAAGCTTTAGTAATGATTTTTTTATGAATGTTGGTGCATTTACTTTTGGAGAATAAATGTTTAGAACTTAGATGTCTTCTTCTTAAACTTTTCCTTTGAGTAGTGTGAAGTATCCTTCCCTGTCTCTTTTGATTGCTTTCAGTTGAAAGTCTATTTTATTAGATATTAGAATGACTATTCCAGTTCATGTCTTCAGTTCATTTGCTTGGAAAAGCGTTTTCTAGCCCTTTATCTTGAGAAAATGATTATATTTGTTGGTGAGACGTTCTCGTGTATCCAGCATGATGAACGTTATTATTATTATTTTTTTTTTTAGGTAGGATATAAGTTAGGATTGGTTTAATGGTAATAAATATTTTTATTGGATATTTTATTTATTTATATTTCAGATGTTTATCCCTTTGCCTCATTCTCCCTAGAATCCCCCTGTCCCATTCCCTCTTGTTCTTTTTGCTTTTATACCATTTTAACTACAAGCAAGTATTAAGGTCAGTTGTTAATTGCCTTCCTTATTCTTTGACTATGTTTTTATTGTCTTGATTGTTCCTTGACTATTTGCATCTATTGTATTGGTAAATTATTTTGATGCAATGATTATATTAGCCGATGTGTTGGTGAAATGAGTCCATTGATAGTGAGAGATATTAATGACCAATGATTGACAATTCCTGTTATTTTAATATTAGTCTTGATTGTTATTTTGGCATCAGAGTTGAATGAGTGTTTGTGTGTGTGCATGTGTGTGTGCACCTATGTGTGTGTTTGTCTTATATTGATTTTAATGGTATGCAACTATTTATTTCTTGTGTTTTCTAGAGTATAGTTAACCTCATTTTATTGGACTTTTCCTTCTGGTAGCCTTTCTCTGGCTGGGTTAGTGGAAATACATTGTTTAAATGTGGTTTTGTCATGTAATATCTTGGTTTCTCCATC
>JANHMN010001411.1:0-11362 GCA_030674055.1 Rhabdomys pumilio
ACACACACACACACACACACACACACACACACACACACACACACACACACAAGCGCATATAGCCCTCACCTACATGAGGATTCTTCTCTGCCTTCTCCTCCCTCCAAAGCACGTCTTGTACTGGGGACATCTTATCTTCTTCCTGCTGCCTCAAAAGTCACCTGACTTTGAAACCTTCCCTGGAGACTTCATGCAACATTTACAGTCCATGATGTTATTACTTCTCTTTCTGTTTTTTTTTTCCTTCTCTCTCTTTTTTTAATCGCAATTTAACATTTGAATTATTCTGAAGCCTTCAGTCCGACTACATAAGTGATGTTCATGTAACACTCACCCACATGGTCCATATGTCGTATTCCGGGGAGGCAAGATGTTAAATAAAGCTTTAATAGATGCAGAAAGGCTACATGCAATCAAACACTATGATATTTGAGTTAACTGTTTAACTGTGACTTTGACTCACTCTGTCAAAAGAGAAAAAAAGAAAGAATTGCCCATTTATGTTTTGTTGGATCTTTTACGATTTTTCCATTTTTTAAATTTGTGAATATATGCTCAAAATTCCAACTATATTACTCCATTTTAAATTACTTTTTTTTAGCCTTTAACTTACCTCTTTGTTTTAGTCTTCTTTTTTAACTACATTTTATACCCCAATAAAAAACAAGCAAGTCTGTAGTAATGCTAAGGCACATTTTACATGAAATTCTGCAGAGTAGAGGAGATGCCCTGGACTTGTAAGTCTTAGGAGGTATAAGATTACCAGGATGAATGCTGTGGTTTATTTCATCAAAAGTAGGATTTGATTGTATAATGAGAAGGTAGAAAATATATATTAGTTTTTAAACTCTCAGCCTATTCTCTGAGCACTCTCAGTGCTTTCAAGACTAGCACTAGGTACTCACCCTGTCAAATAGTGTCAAACACCTGGTCACAACCAGAAAAAAATAGCCTGTCAGCTCATCTGCCATTGAATATTCATGAAGTAAAAGGCCCCGATCTTTGCAAGCATCATACACAACCCTATGATGTTCTTAGAGGCTTCAATTCTGGCAAACCTGTCATGTGCACAGAAAAATCACAGCCTCTTATGTTCACAATGACACAAAGATAAAGAAATAAAAGCTTCAAAGTATAGGTGTTCTTGGGTTGATATGCCATTGAGCAAAGAGTATGGCAAGTACAGAGTTCTGTAAAGTACCATTTCTGAGAGTGGAGTGTGGTGTACTGTCAAGGAGAAGGTGACATTCTGTATCAGGGGTCACATGACAAGAACATGGGGCCAGTCACTTCACACTCATTGCTTTCTTGAATACTCAGATCAGTACCAGGATGTAGCTCATGTTAACACTGTTAGCACTACAGTAATATACCTTATTAGTATTAGTAATACTGTTACTAACATAGTAACTATGACATCTAGAACAATGACTATATATTAATAAACCACTATTTATTAAATCACTTAGTCTTGATAACTACTCATTTACTAATCCTTGTAATAATTAGAATATGATATGCCCTGCATAGATATCTACATGTTGGTGCCAGTTTTAGAAGTTCTGGAAATGCTTAAGTTTAGATACAGGAAGTGGGTCAGTATGTGACTTTTTGAAGGTTATACCTCCTCCAAGTTTCTCTGCTTCCAATTTGTGCTAAAATGAAAGCTCCTTTTCCTCAGGCTTCTGATATCTGGATAGATCAGGATAATGCCTCATAAATGAATTCTGTCAGGTGTCTTGTTAAAAGACACAAGGTAATAGTACAGTTCCATTTAGCAGTTGGGGCGAGTATGAGAACTTGGGGAAGGCAGACTTGTGGTAGAAAGAGCATCTTCTCACAAGTGCTCACAGCACCATTCTTCATGGAATGCTATCTGTGTAAAGACACACTGTCCAGTGTTATTTTTCCTTCATCACAGTTCTGCATTGTATTATCTTTCTATTTTTTTTAATTTATAGTTTTATATTTTGTTAAATTTTATTTTATTTTTTTATACTCCAGATTTTATTCCACTCCCAGTCCACCCTCTGACTGTTCCCCATCGCATACCTCCTCCTAAATTCTAAGTCTCCGCAAGTATATCCCCCACCCAGCCCAAACCTACCAGACCTCTAAACTCCCTGGGGCCTCCAGTCTCTCGAGGGCTAGGTGCATCTTCTCTGACACAACCCAGACCCAAAAATCCTCTGCTGTATATGAATTGGGGGCCTCATATCAGCTGGTATATGCTGCAGGGTTGGTGATCCAGTGTCTAAGAGATCTCTGGGGTCCAGGTTACTTGAGAATTCTGGTCCTCCTACAGGGTCACCTTCCTCCTCAGCTTCTTCCAGTTTTATCCTAATTTAACCACAGGGGTCAGCAGCTTCTGTCCATTGGTTGGGTACAAATATCTGCATCTGATACTTTCAGCTGCTTGTTGGGTCTTTCAGAGGACAGTCATGATAGGTTCCTTTTTGTGAGCACTCCATGGACTCTGTAATAGTGTCTGGTCCTCCCCATGAGCTGGAACTCACTTTGGGCCTGTGTCTGGACCTCCTTTTCCTCAGGCTCCTCTCCGTTTCAATGCCTGCAGTACTTTCAGACTGGAACAATTATGGGTCAGAGTTTTGAGTGTGGATAGCAACCCTATCCCTCACTTGATGCCCTGTCTTTCTACTAGAGGTACACTCTACAATTCTTCCTGCTGTAAGACATTTCATCTAAGGACCATCCATTTGAGTCCTGAGAGTCTCTCACCTCCCAGGTCTCTGGTACATTCTGGCCTGTTTACGCACATCCTAACTCCCTATGTTGGCTGTTTTCATACTTTCTGCTGGCCCTCAGGGCTTCAGTGCTCTTCCCACACCCAGTACAAAATCATATTCCCCTCTTCTCTCCCCAGTCCTAATCCCACTCATGTCCCTCCCTCCCTCACACCTTGTGATTGCTTTCTTCTCCCACCCAAGTGGAATTGAGGCCTCCCTAACTTGGGCCCTTCAGCTTATTGACATTTTGAGCATTTTGAGTTCTTTGGACTGTAACTTGGGTATTGTATACTTTTTTTTTAAACTAATATCCACTTATTAGTGAGTACATACCATGCATGTACTTTTGGGTCTGATTTACCTCAACCAGGATGATATTTGCTAGTTCCATCCATTTGCTTGCAAAACTCAGGATGTCCTTGTTCTTAACAGCTAAGTAATATTTCATTGTGTAAATGAACCATATTTTCTGTATCCATTTTTTGTCACGAGACATCTAGGTTGTTTCCACCTACTGGCTATCACAAACAAGGCTGCTATGAACATAGGGAAACATATGCCCCTGTGGCCTTGTGGGGAATCTTTTGTGTATATTCCCAAGAGTGGTTTTACTGGGTCTTCAGGTAGATCTATTTCCAATTTTCTTGAGAAACCTCCAGATTGATTTCAGGAGTGGTTTGCAATCCTACCAGCAATGGAGGAGTGTTCCTCTTTCTCTACATCCTCACCAACATGTGCTGTCCCCTGAGGTTTTGATCTTAGCCATTCTGATTGGTGTAAAGTGGAATCTCAGGATCAGTTTAATTTGCATTTCTCTAATCACTAAGGGCTTTGAACATTTCTTTAGGTGCTTCTGAGCCATTTGAGAATCCTCTGATGGGAATTCTATGTTTTGTTCTATACTCCATTATTTTGACTGGGTTGTTCGGATTTTTGGTGGTTAGTTTCTTGAGCTCTTTATATATTCTGGATACTAGCCCTCTGTCAGATGTGGGGATAGTGAAGAATTTTTTTCCCAATCTGTAGGTGTTGATTTGTCTTATTGACTATGTTCTTTGCCTTACATAAGCTTTCCAGTTTCATGAGATTCCATTTGTCAATTCTTGATCTTAGAGCATGAGCCATTGGAGTTCTGTTTAGAAAATTTCCCCCTGTGCCAATGAGTTCAAGGCTCTTTTCCACTTTCTCTTCTAGTAGATTGAAGGTATCTGGTTTTATGTTGAGGTCCTTGATCCACTTGGATTTGATCTTTGTATAAGGTGAAAAATATGGATCGGTTTTCATTTTTCTACATACAGACAGCCAGTTAGACCAGCACCATTTATGGAAGATGCTTTCTTTTTTCCATTGTGTATGTTTGGCTTCTTTGCCAAAGATCAAGTATGTGCAAGTATGTGGTTTTATTTCTGGATTTTCAATGCTATTTCATTGATCAATGTGTCTGTCTCTGGACCAATAACATGCATCTTTTATCACTATTGCTCTGTAAGGCTTGAGGTTAGAGATGGTGATTTCCCCCCAGAAATTCTTTTATTGTTAAGAATTGTTCTCACTAATCTTGGTTTTTTTTTTTTTTTTCCTTTCCAGATGAATTTGAGAATTGCTCTTTCCATAACTTTTAAGAATTGTGTTGGGATTTTGATTAGGATTGTATGGAATCTGTAGATTGCCTTTGGTAGGATGACCATTTTTACTATATTAGTTCTGCCAATCCATGAGCAGGGGAGATCTCTCCATTTTTAGACCTTCAAAGAAGACCTGACATGCATATTCCACACACTATTCCATAAAATAGAAACAGAAGGAACACTACCTAATTCATTCTATGAATCTGCAATTACTCTGCAACCACATAATATTCCAACCAAAAAAGAAAACTCCAGACCAATTTCACTTATGAATATTGAAGTAAAAATACTCAATAAAATTCTTGTAAACAGAATCCAAGAACACACCAAAACTGTCATTCACCTTGACTAAGTAGCCTTCATTTCAAGGATGCAAGAATGGATCGATACACAAAAGTCCATTAATGTAATCCACTATATAAACATACTCAAAGAAAAAAACACATGATCATCTCCTTAGATGCTGAAAAAGCATTTGACATAGTACAACTCAGATTCATGTTTAAATTGTTGGAAAGATAAGGCATTCAAGGCCCATTCCTAAACATAATAAAAGCAATTTACTGCAAACCAACAGCCAACATTAAATTAAAGAAGAGATATTGAATCATCCCACTAAAATCAGGGACAAGACAAGTATGCCCACTCTCTCCATATCTATTCAGTATAGTACCCAAAGTGCTAGCTAGAACAATAAAACAACAAAAAGAGATCAAGAGGATAAAAATTGGCAGAGAAGAAATAAAGCTATCACTATTTGCAAATGATATGACAGTATACATAAGCAACTCCAAAAATTCTACCGAAGAGTTTCTCCAGCTGATCAACAACTTCAGCAAAGTAGCTGAATATAAAATTAACTCAAATAAATCAGTAGCCTTTTTTATACAAATGACAAACTGGCTGAGGAAGAAATTAGGAAATAACTCTCTTCACCATAAACACAAATAATATAAAATATTTTGGGGTAACTCTACCCAAACAAGTGAAAGCTCTGAATGACAATAACTACAAGTCTCTCAAGAAAGAAATCGAAAAAGATCCCAGAAGATGTATCACTTTGAGACAATAAAACAAGAGTGTTAGAATGCATGGACTAGTGATAAATTCAGGAGGTTAGAAACTAGACCAAGAGTAAATGATTGAGAAACATGGTGAAACTAGCATGTGGGTAGTTCATGCTTGTTTCTCCTAATGCAGACTTTCATTGTTTCCTGAGGTCTGCTTCTTGCCCTGTGAAATCTGCTTCTTCATCTTGAATTTTGGAGATATTCTGGAGATGTTAGTCCCACTGGTCAAGGACAAAAATATGACCAAAATTTTTGAGCAAAATTTGAAGCAAGTACATTAAATACTAAGCAGATCCCTGCCCAAGATTTCAGGAATAGGACATAGAATTACATCAGTCAGGGACTGATAATAGCAAAATCCACATGGCTATGTACTTCCTGTCTTCATCCAATGAGAGGCATACTTCCTGTGTATATGTGATTAAGCACACAATCAGTACAATTGGTACAACCAAGCTTGTTTTAAAAAGAAAAAACCCTTCTCAGCATTCCAAGAACTTATCTGTCCTTGAGCATGCGAGATTTACAGGTTATAGGCAATTTTTTATTATAGATCTCTCTTAATCATAATAATTTAATCTAAAAATATAACTTCAGCCACAGGAGTCTGAGAAACCAAGAGTGGATGCAAAGAAGAAAACATGATCTTCAATCAATAGTAAATCTGAAAACAGAACACAGTTTCAATCACTTAGGACAGGTGCACTGTCAGGGCAAGCAACGTCTGTTTTAGAGAATAAGATTAAGTTCACTGGACTTTGTCTTCTTCCTTTTTTATTTATTTTATTTATTCCTCTACATAGCTACAATTTGGATCTGAAATTTCCTCAATGGCTTGTATGCAAAGGACTTGTTTCCCAAATCTATAAAGCTGTCAGGGGAACTTTTAGAAGGTGAACTTTATTATGCAGGCCCTCAAGGTATTGCTTCCTGCATGCCAGGACTTGAGCAGTTCTAGCCTAGCCAAACTAAACACACAGCAATCAAGGTCTAAAGTATGTCTTCCTAGTTGTTCTTGGCCTATGTAAAACCTACTTTTTGTGGGAGTCATTAGTGCTATAGAAATATTCTGGTTCTTGAACTTCTGGGCATGTTTAGAACAAGGTGTAAACATTTTGTTTACTTCAGTTATAAAACAAAACTGAGGAGTAGTAAGAGTCACGTCTGGAAGAAGCAAGGACCTGAACAAAACTTTTAACTGTAGTGCTCTGTCTTCTCAACCTCTGTGGTCACCAAGTTGTGAAAAGCCAGTCTGACACCAGAAGCTTTGAGGGACTGCTCAGCCTTTTGCTGTGTGTGTGACAAATGAAACAACATAAGAAATGAACTGTATTGTGGGAACAACCTGACACCTGAGAATCTTAGTTACTGCAGCATGAAATGATTTATCCTGTATTTCAGACATATTAGCTAAGATAATCACAAAATCTGAGTTTTTTCTTAAACATAGTTCTGTTATATTTTTACTAACATTCATATTCTGGTTTAAATTTTTACCCTTAATTTTATTAAAATGAGTTCAGAAATCATCTTAATGTACAGAATTGTGCATTTTTGCTTACCCTTGTTACCTTTTTACTCTTTTTTTTTATAAGTACAACTTCTGTTTTCAATGTTAAATTTAAAGTTGTCAAATCCTAAAAAAATAAACAAATATATCAAGAGCGATGTTATGAGAAATACTACTTAATATTTAAACTACTCTTTACATAATTTTACACTTTCTACAACAGAAAATCAAAGATATGTTGTTGATACAGAAGTATAAATACTGAATTCATTAAAGAACAGAAATTGTGATCCATTTTTTTTGTATTTTTTATATATGATCTGTAAATTATGGAGGATAAACCCAGCCTGTATCAGCATCTACAAAGTAGGTGATAAATCTCAAAGTTGATGAAAATATCTTGAAAAGAATCAGAAAATTATTAGGCTTCTTCATCAATTCAAAATTTACATTTGTAAAATTAGTTTACTTGACATTTGTTCTCTGCCAGGCCCAAAAGATGCTATGGCAAACTTAAATACTTGATCTGATTAGCACACCTTCTTGGACAGGAGTTAGACAATAAGATTGTACAGTAGAAACCATGAGATGTGGAATGTTTAACGCTCTAGTACACTCAGTATCCATAAAGCAGCATTTTTATTTCCTATCATTTCATTAAAGAACAGAAATTGTGATCCATTTTTTTGTATTTTTTATATATGATCTGTAAATTATGGAGAATAAACCCAGCCTGTATCAGCATCTACCAAGTACACAGTTACTCCTGCTTCTTTTTGGACCATTCATATCCTTCCATTTAACAGCTAAGTTTCTTTCTTTTCTGCCTAAATATCAGCTTTACATCATTGCTTCTAGTTAGTCATAATTTTTCTTTTCATAAGACAACTCCTTCTATGCTCCTATTCTACTTCCTGAAAGTATCTAAATCCAGTTCCACCTCCTTATATCATTCCATGTTCCTTGTCTGAAATTAACCTTGATTCTTTCCAGCAAGACCTGGCAAATCTCAGTTTAAATGTATGTAAGTCACCTAACTTGGATGAATCATAGACTAGGACTACTTCCTCTAATTAACTTCAGGACTGAGGATATGTCTCAGTAGACATATTTCCTGGTCTCCTGGCCATTCAGAATTATACAATGAACAAAAGTACTTGAAGCTACTTAGAACTATAAGATTTAATTTACATATGAAATTCAAAATAAAAGTAAAAAATTATTAAGGCAGACTAAATTAGATTAAAAAATAAATTTAAAGACTAGCACTCAGTTTTCTCAGTGTATTTTATAACAAAAAATACAAGGTTAAAAATATTCTTTATGAAAACAAATATATTAGAAAAACACAAAGGGATCAATTTTTAGCATTCAGTATGTTCATATTATTATAGCAACTACTGTCTTCACGGTCTAGCTTTCAATACATTTGATCAAGATACCATTAAGTAGTAAATCTTCAGGGAAAAGCAGAAACCAGAGTGTATGTGAGTCAATTCTATTCTACATACTGCCTCTTCCATGGAGTTACTATAGACCCTGGAAGCACATCTATCACCCCCTTTTTCCTACATACTGACCTTCAGCTATAATCTATCTCCATCACCTTGAACTCCATGCTTACAAGTGAGTAATTGATAAAACTTGTCCTGTGGCTTGTGTTCATGGACATTAATGTCCACTCCAAAAGTTAACAGAATATTCTAACTTTCTAGGAACAATGTGCATCTCCTGAGTTCTTTGCTTACTTGCTATGGCAACATCATCATTTCAAAACCATTAACATTGGCTTCAGAGAGAGTCACATGTCCTAGTTATGCTTATGCTATTTTACATCAGAATTCTCCTCACATAGTAGATTGTTTGCTCACTTTCATATCTATGTCCACCACTGACTGGAAAAGCATAGAGTAATGGGATCCAGGTGGGAAAGGAGTTAGCTTTTGAGATTTGTTTCCACTGTACTTAGGTAAAGTTGCTGGCTCAATGTAGAGAGGTTTGTTTGTTTGTTTGTTTCTGTTTTGCTTTGTTTTTTTTTTTTTTTTTTACTTAACTGGTGTTTAGTTTGTTTAATTTTGTTATCAATTTCTAGCTAAGAAAGAACTATGTGCGAATCTACAATGGCCTCAGTTGCAACAGGAGCGGTTTCCTATATAGCATTACGATCAACGTTAGGCTGCAACCAAGATATTTGGCTAGCTGTTATTCACTCTACTCTTTTCAGATAAAACCTCTCCAGAAAATTATAAATATACAACTGTGGTTGTACTATGTTGTACTCTCATGATACACTTACCTAGATGTCAGCATTTCTGGGACAGAGATATTAAAAATATTTAAGGACTCCAAAATGTAAGGAATACCTCATGATAGCCAAGGCCTGTCCTCTGAACCATTCTTAACCCTGATATGATTCCTTCTTTCATAATTGAAAGAAGTTGCAGATTTGAGCCCAAAACAAGTAAATGCAGAGGTTAATCTGGGTGAGAGGATCTAGGTATAGACAAAACAAACGAACAAACCCTTTTTCGAGTCTCATGACAACAAAGGACACTGGTTGCCAAGACTGACAGGTAAAGACCAAGCAGGACTTACAGAATATTGAAAAGTAGGTGTCCTAATTCTAAAGGTAAGTGAGTGAACTGCCTTGCTTAAGGATGCTTGTGTGTGTGAGGAACCCAGGGAGTTACATATTTGGTAGATTTTGTACCCTTGGCTGGATCCAATGTCACAGAATGTTCGTATATTTCACAACACTGACCCATATCAATCAAACCAACTTAATATTAGAAAAAATAGAATGTTTTATTTATTTTAGATCTTGAAATTTAACACTGAAAGATTGTATGTTTTAATTAAACTGATATGTTAGGATTGAACAACTGCTTTGAAATTTTATTCATTGCTCGGGCAAAATGTAATGAGTTTTACATTTTTAAAAGATTAGATTAAAACTGTTCTACATCAAAAAACACAGCTTTCCACAAGTAATCAGCTATTTTTCTTTAAACACATTTGAAAGGTGTTTATAGTTTTATTTTTCATGTACTCATTAACAACAGATTGTATTTTTAAATGTGGCATTGGTCTATAACATTCATTTGACTTTTGAAATTCTCCATTGAGATGATCTCTGAACACTCCTCCATTGTTGGTGAGATTACAAGCTGATACAACTACTTTGGAAATCATTCTGGCTGTTCCTCAGAAAATTGGACATAGCATTACCTAAGGATCCAGCTATACCACTTCTGGGCATATACCCAGAAGATGCTCAAACATATAACAAGGACACATGCTCCACTATGTTCATAGCAGCCTTACTTATAATAGCCAGAAGCTGGAAAGAACCCAGGTGTCTTTCAACAGAAGAATGGATACAGAAAATGTGGTACATTTACACAATGGAGTACTACTCAGCTATTAAAAACAATGAATTCATAGAATTCTTAGGTAAATGGATGGAACTAGAAAATATCATTTTGAATGAGGTAATCCAATGACAAAAGAACACACATTGTATGCACTCGCTGATAAGTGGATATTAGCCCAAAAGCTTGCAATACCCAAGATACAACTCACAGAACATGTGAACATTATGAAGAAGGAAGACCAAAGTGTGGATGCCTTGGTCCTTCTTAGAAGGAATAACAAAATACTCATGGGAGCAAATATGGAGACAAAGTGTGGGACAGAAACTGAAGGTAGGGCCATCTGGAGACACTCCACCTGGGTATCCATCCCATGTGCAGTCACCAAAGGCAGACACTGATGTGGATGTCAGGAAGTGAATGCTGAAAGGAGCCTGTTATAGCTGTCTCCTTAGATGTCTGCCAGAGCCTGACATATACAGAGGTAGATGGTCATAGCTATCCATAGAACTGATCATGGGGTTCCCAATGCAGAAGTTAGAGAGAAGACTGAGGAGTTGAAGGGGTTTGTGGGTCCAATGGAGAGAGCAACAATAACAACCAACCAGAGCTCCCAGGGTCTAAAACACCAGCCTGGAATTACATAGGGAGGGATCCATGACTCCAGCTCTATATGTGGTGGAGGATGGCCTTGTTGGGCATAGGTGGGAGAGAAAGTCCTTGGTCCCTTGAAGGCTAGATACCCCAGTGTGGGGGAATTTGAGGGTGGAGAGGAGGGAGTAGTTGGATGGGTGGGTGGGTGGGTGGGGGCACATCTGCATAGAAGCAAAAGAATGGGGGATGGGATAGGGAGTTTCTGGGGGGAGATAGGGAAAGGGGATAACATCTGAAATGTAAATAAAATATCCAATAAAAATTAATTTTAAAAAGTTTTAACATAATACGAAGCATCTATTACATTAAAATATGAGCGTCTTTTAAGATCACAAACACACACACACACACACACACACACACACACACACACACACACACA
>JANHMN010001412.1:0-11356 GCA_030674055.1 Rhabdomys pumilio
CTTTCTTTCTTTCTTTCTTTCTTTCTTTCTTTCTTTCTTTCTTTCTTTTTTTCTCCCTCCCTTCCTTCCTTCCTTCCTTCCTTCCTTCCTTCCTTCCTTCCTTCCTTCCTTCCTTTTTTCTTTCCCTTTTTCCCCTTAGCTTCTATCTACATGCAAATATCCTATCCATTTTGAATTAATTTTTATATATGGTCCAAAGCAAGATTCAGTTTCTTTTTTCTTCATTTACAGAATCATTTAACCTGATGATGAAAAACTGGTTAACTGTGATGTGTAATGCAATAGTGTTTTAGACCCATGGATCTTTCTGGAATTGTGAGCTGGTCACTGTAATGAACGTAGAATGAAATAGAGTTACTCAACTTCAGATAACTTTAGTTGTGCCCAGTCTTGACATATATTTCAGCTCTATGAGAATGTAGTGAGGGTTGGGAAGAGAGTGAGGTAGAGCTGAATAGGCGACATTGATTTATGGTGCAAATTATCGTTTCAAGAAACTTACTTGGCAAAATGGTCTTATAACGATTTTTAGTTCCGTGACGTGGAATATCAATTTCTTTGGGATCCACAAAGTTCATTGGTATTTCCTGGAAAATAAATGATTCAAATTCTGTATTTAACGCTGACACAAAGATCATCTTCACAGGGGGGCATTGACCCTGGGATCTACTGGACTTCAAAGTTATTTATAAAACAACAGACAAGTGCACTGGCTGACCAGAATCTTAGTAGATAAAATACAGCCTGTAAGCTAATGACTAGGAAACAACCCTGTGTATTTGGAAATATTATTTTATATGTAGTTACTACAGGAAGAGAGAACATTCAGATAGTAAGCCTCTTGCTGTGACATCAGTTAGAAAAATACCTTTTAAAAAAACAATATATTCAACTTTGTTCAAAAACTTTAAAATATAATTGAATTAATTATTAATTAATGTGTTTGTTTATTTGTTTAAGGCAGAGTTTCTCTGTATAGACCTAGCCGTCCTGGAACTTGCTCTGTAGACCAGGCTGACCTTGAACTCAAAGAGATCTGACTGCCTCTGTACCTCAAGTGCATGTACCTAGCACCACTGCCCAGATTTATTTTATTCTATTTTTGATGTCTTTAAAAAACTTTTTATAAGATCAGCAAAAAATTGCAAGAAGATTAATTGTGATTCTTTTAGACTCATTCAAACTTCCTCCCAAAGTGATAAGCGTGGAAGGATTTTGTTGTTGTTGATCCATATTGAAATGTTTTTTCTTTTTTAATTGAGGAAGTCCTTATAATTACACTGTTCCATTTGTGGTTATAAACAGAATACTTGTAGGAAAAGGATCAACTTTTCTCCTCCTTAACAAGAAGATAACATTCTTTTCTAGTAAGAATATAGATCACAAGGCTCAGAGGGTGAGAGAGGAAGAGTCAGTTAGAGGACGGAATGGTCCTAGTCCCACCCGTGAGGTGGAAAATTGATCGCATCCTTATATGACCAGGCTCAAGAAATGGGCAGGAATTTCAAGAGGACATCTTGCTTTGGAGGTTATGACAGTTGGTGTCTCTAATGGGGAGTCTAATGTACCACTGATCATTCTCCACTACTCTGATGCCAAATATTTGAACTGACCCCAGAACCGTCTATTTATCATATTGGATCAATATAGCTCAAGCTGTTTAACTCTGATGTAAAGTCATCTAAAAAGTGAGTACTCCCCTCAGGTAATACGAACTTCTCCTCCAACTTTATTCTCTCTGTGTAGTCTCTTACCATGCAATACTGATTGCATGCAAAATAATGCAATACTGATTTTTCTAAAATAACCTCATGCAGCATTTATTATTATTTTTAGTCCACACTTGGTCTTTCTTGAACTGTGTTTCCCAAATTAAGAATGAAAACAAACAAACAAACAAACAAACAAACAAACAAAAAAATCCCAAGTACAGTCTGTAACTTCTCCATTACTTTGGCTGCCTCATCCAACAAAACCAATGTTTTGTTTCGTGTTACACATAGTCTCAATTTCTCTGAGAGTATTATATTGTTGACACCTTCCAGTTTCTGGTTTCCATGGCATTGCCTCTTGAGCCTCCAATCCGCCCCTCTCAGTGCCTTCTCCACTGCAGACCCAGTGGCTTTTCTAAAACAAGCATAAACCCCATTTCCTAAACATGCATTAAAATCTGTGGGGTTACCTTTTTTCCTCTCTGTGTTTCTGAGGCTCAACTGTTGCCACTTTCCAGTAAACCAGAATAATTCAATTCCCCATGATCACAGAAAGGCTAAATCCTAATCTAGAAATGTCTCTCTCTCTCTGCTCCAGTCCCCTGTGGCACTGCACACTGCTGGATCTTGCATGATCCAAGTCAGTTAAGAATTGCGTTGCAGCCTCAACAGCCAATCAGTAGGAAAGACAGGAGGTGTATCTAAACCTATGACACTTTTTCACCTTTTGCACTGCAACCATTTCCTCATAGTCAGCTGCTTGAGACAGCACCATTTCCAGATACAGACCTAGTGCTTAGAATAGCAAGACAGAGTAAGAAGGAGTGGGCTCACCATGAATTCACTTTGAAGTAGGTGGGAACTTGCCACGACTTCCCTCAGCTGTGGCCTTGTGAGAACTCGGCTGGCTGACTGCAGGTACTCCATGGCGACCTTTTCCCGGGGGGTTGAGACGGCCACAAAGGGCTCCACATTTCCCAGGCTACTCATGTCCAGTGTAAGGGATACGTTGGACCCTCGTCTACATGGGAAAAGAATGTTATCACATTTAAATATTCATAAATATGCTTTATTGTACATGAATTTGAAATATTTTAGTCATACAAATTGTCTTTTTTTGTACAAGAACACAGTTCAATGAGATTTTTCCAAAAATAAGGATCAGATATGTAATATATATTTGCTATCATGACTGACTAGAGCAAGTCTCCACAGTGCCTTCATAGGAGATTGACAATTTTATTGTTGTAAACAATTCTGAATTGAGAACATGTACTATAAGTTATTAGTAAACATATTTATTGAAGAAATAATAGGATGATTAATAATTTTAAATGAATTTCAGAAAAGGTGAAAACATTTGAATGGAGAAACCATATGTAATACAAATGAGCATACACTTATATGTCTGCCTGGGAGTTCAAAATAGTCATTAAATGCTTTAGCCATTTCACAATGTAGACATGGTTCAAAGTAGTATATGCTATACCGTAAGTATTCCTTTATTTGTTAATTAAAACTAGTAACATTAAAATACCAATCTCTACTATAGTTTAAATTACTGCATTAAAATAGAATGCAAAAGTTTTAAAATATATGTGTGTACATAAATTTAGATATTGTGACTTCTAGATGAACCTTTTCTATCAAGCGTTGATGGTATGTATATACCTGAAATTCTAGGGGTTAGAGGTTAGGAGATAAAGGCAAGAACAGAAGTTTAAGATCGTTCTCAGTTATATAAGGAGTTTTGAGGCTAACCTGGGCCACACAAGACTATCTCAAACAAACAAGTACCAAATCAAATAAATGGAAAAATACTTTGTATTTTTGTACACACACACACACACACACACACACACACACACACACCACAGACACACGTGTGCACACACACAGATTATTTATTTAATTCTATAAAACATTTAAGAGGTCATCACAGACCTACAGGCTTAGCTTCAGTTGATCTTTTCTTTATAATTTCCCTTTTTTTCTTCTGGGAAGTAACGACTGAAGTACTTCCCCTACACAGACCTTGGTGTGTTGTGTAGAAGACACAAGTTCCTTTTTGAAGTTCTATCGGCTGTCTAGAGCACAGCTGTCAAGGAGCAGGTGACAACCATCAGCACCATGGGTGGCTGTTCTTCCATCACATCATGAGAGGAAGGGAGATTGAAAGAAGGGCGCAGAGACTGTAACTTAAAGAGTACCGGGGTGTGAGTCACCATGTTGGATACAGTGCCAAGTGTCTGGTCTCCTACAGAAGTGGAGAGCTGGGAGCAGCAAGTTGAAACATGAGAGGAAAGACAGTGAAAGGAAATTCAGAGCTCGATAGTTCCTCCAGGTGATGTGCCAGGCTTGTTTTAGGCTCTTGTTATTAGCTGAAATCTATGGTTTCTTGTTCTTCTGAGTAGAAAGTATACAGCTAAGAAACATCAAAGGATGCTACTGCTTTCGGACCAAAAATTTTAATTTATTTTTAGAGAGAAAATGGTTTTTAAAGTGTTTGAATCCAATGGTACTCGCCTTTAATCTTGTACGAAATCCTGGTTCTGATTATGGTTTGTTTTAGTTTTAGTGTATTTGTGAAAATTTGCTTTTGCTGTCCTTCCTTCCTTCCTTCCTTCCTTCCTTCCTTCCTTCCTTCCTTCCTCCCTTCCTCCCTCCCTCCCTCCCTCCCTCCCTCCCTCTCGCCCTTCCTTCTTTCATCCCAGAAAGAAGTAGGGAGATGTTGTTCAGGTTTGCTGACCATAAACCACTTTAAAGCCCAATTCTATTCAATTTTCATCAATAATAGACAGTGTCCACAGTCTGTCCGTAGGGCGATATCCTGAGCTGCAGAGGTTCAGTGCACGGTGAGGTCTCTGTGTTGGCAGGGCAGTGGAGGTGGGATCATTTCAACTGGGCCCTGGTCATCTGAGAGACAGCTTCAGAGGAGAAATGGTGTGGGAAAAGAACCCACAAGAGAACTTCAAGAGCAAGCAGAGCAGTCCGGGCTGGACTTTAGAATGGATTTTGGAATTTGGAGCTGGGTTTTACAGAGCAGACCAGAGAGAGGCAAGAGTGGCAAAGATTGCACGGTTCTCAGAAACTTCCTGAAGCCAGCAGACAAGACCATGACCTTGATATCTACCTATGTTTGTTTTGGTGTCTCTCAGACACCCTACCTATGCCTGGAGAGTCACAGCCCCGCAGATGCCATGTCTAAGTCAGTTTGCTCTGATGAGTGAGTTTTCTGCGGGGGTCCAGGGTCAGCCAAGGGCTGTGGAACCCACTCAGTAAGGGAGCCTAGCTTTGGCTTGTCAAGGGAAGGAAGAAACGGTTCTGTTATTTGTCAAGACCTGTTATATAGCGCTTTTGTGTATGGGATGCCAACATTCATAGAATCTTTGGGAAATACCGATTCCCCTATTTTACTGGCGGAAAAAAAATAGCCATCTTTGAAACAAAGTTGTCGATCAAAGACTCAACTCAAGTTAGAATATAAAACACAAGCTCTTTTTCCTTTGTCTCCCAAAGTGAGAGCATGTTGGTAGATTATGTTGGGCCACACGTGGAGCTGCAAGTCAAGTGTCTGGGAAGGGGAACAGTTAAGAACAGTATTCGAATACAGTTTGTTTTTTTTTTTTATCTTCAAAGCACTTTACTTTGGCCTCAAATCTTGCCTGTCCACATCTTTGATGTGTTCTTAGGGTTACTTAGCTTCACTGCATCTCTTTTCTTTTTCTATCTCCTTAAGAGTGAATAAATAATTAAGGATATTGCACTATACAGGTAACACACAAGAAATAATGCCAGTTGCTTTTAAAAAGCAATGCATGGCTACTATTAATTTTGGATAACAATGAATGAAATCCTTTAGAATCCTTACATCTTGCATTTCTCTAAGGGATCTGTTTTAGGGCACTCCCACTAGAACTACAAATTGTTTTTTAATCAAGATTATATTTGAATGCTTTGAAATCAATGGCTGTAACCTACGCATTTGCCACTAAAGACAAATACATTTTGGTAACTGACTGTCTCAAATTTTGCCTTTTTTACGGCAAATCCATTTGTCCTAAGTCCTAGACACTTCCATGGCACTTCAGATCACTACCTCAGACAACGTCTCAAGGTTCAACTACAGAATTAAATGTGCACAGGCTGACCCTACAAAGAGCATCTGCCTCAGAACAGCCTTATCGTGCATGTTAATAACTCTCACATGATTGTCATAAAATACAATGGTAGGCTGTTGTTGACTTGAAAAAAAAATCTCTGCTTTTGTGAGTCCTCACTTTCAAGGAACAAACAATATTTATATTAATCGAAATGTGCCATTAGGAAATTTAATCAGAAGGGACCAACTCACAAAAACTAACTGGCACTTTTGGTGACTTACAGTCTGTTTGGAGAGGAGAGCTTAACTATATAGCCACATTTTAGTTACAATGTTTTAATATAGCCTAATGAAAACAATGTGTTCGCTGTGAGAATTTATAAAATGTAGATGTTTGAAGGTGGAATTAAAGTAACTAATATTTATAATTTTTACTAGTATTTAAATTGACTTTAAAATCTTTCTAATTTATAGACATCAACATGAGTGGCTAGTTGTTACAGTTCTGATTTCCATGGTTAGAGGGATAGATGAATTAAATAATCTTCACTGTTTATTTTTAGGTCTTTACCTTTGAGAAATTTTTTTGGTCTTATCTTTCCTAATTTTTAGAATGTGTTGTATTTCCACTATGTTTGTGGTGTGACATTGCTTCTCAGACACATTTGTGGCAAATGCCAGTCTGTTGTTTGCCTTAAAACATTAAAATTGTTTAAAGTTTATAGCTATGCTCAGCTAAGCATACTGATTTTTCTGAATACATAGTGACTGACTTTATTTTACATTTATCTACTGTGTGTATTTCTATGTTTAACAGCGCATATGTTAAGGGCAGAGAACAACTTTGGAATTAGTTCTCTCTCCGCCTTTTGAGTTCTAGGGAAGGAGCTCATGGGCTCCGCCCTGGTGGCATGTTCCTTTACTCCACTGTGGTGGTTTGAATAAAAATGGTCCCAAAGGCCCATGGGGAGTGGTACTATTAGGAGGTGTGGCCTCGTTGGAATAGGAGTGGCTCTGTTGGAGGAAGTGTGTCACTGGGAGTGGGCTTTGAGGTCTCAGAAGCTCAAGCCAGGTCCAGAGGCTGACTCTTCCTGCTGTTCATTGATCAGGATGCAGAACTCTGAACTGCCTCTCCAGCATCATGTCTGCCTGCATGCTGCCACGCTTCTCACCATGACGATAATGGACTAAACCTCTGAACCTTAAGCCAGCCCCAGTGAAATATTTTCCTGTATAAGAGTGGCCATGGTGTCTCTTCACAGCAACAGAGACCCTAACTAGGGACAACCATTTAATCTATTAGTAATTTATTTGGGTCTGTGGTCAAAGGTGAATTGCCAAGTTCTTCCTCTTCCTTTTCACCCAGATAGCTAAAATCAGTATGTTTTAACAGAACTTACAGAAAGATTTAGAAAAGTATGTGCTTTAGTAAATATGATTTTTAACTAGCTGCCATGGACTGTGGTCTGAAGTGGAAAATGTGACTTTATTAAGCTGAGATAATATGAATTTCTTCTAGCAAATGTCACAAACTAGGGTGAGTAGAAGCAAAGGCAGAATTTGATAATTCGCAAACAGAGCAAACTTTATGTTTGGAAAAATTAAGATTAAGATAGGTTTAGAGGAAAAAAATCCATAAAAATAATAAGCGATCTAGACTTTTAATAACAGAGTGTGGAAGAGTATGAACAGGAGTTCTTCCTGAAAACGCTGCCTCTATTTTGCTGTGTAAGTGAGAAAGAAAATGGCTTAGATGCTTTTTATGCCTCTTGATCGCTGGTGGACAAAAGGGAACACAATAATAAGACTTTATCAAGTTTGCCTGTAGCACCAATTATTATTTATGCCAAAAAAGTAAATAGGCGGGAGGAAATTCAAAAGATACCAGCGCAAACAATGGAAGGAAAAAGCAAATTCTTTAGGCAAGGTAAGAGAAATGCAGCAAACAGCAGGCTAATTACAATTAAGCCAAAAGGAAAACGCACATAAATATTATGAGCCAGGGCCACACTGATCTCAGCCAAGGGAACATAAACAACCCTGTTGAAAATGTCCACGTCTGCACTGCCGTTCTTAACAGCCACGAGGTGGGAAGAAAAACACTGCTAAAGATCCATGAGGATTGTAAGTGCTGGGCTAAGTCAGAGACCTCACATCTATTCTCCTGGAAGGCGAGGGGTTTAACAGTTGCCCTTAGAAGCTGGATGTTGGCAGAAGGGGGAGTCTCTACATAAGGCTGATCCCCTCATGCTGGCCACTTGGCTGAGAAGAATGGAGACTTCTAGCACCTTCTCACTCAGTGTCCTCCAAGAATTTAAATGAGGAGAGAAGGAAAGGAAGCAAACCCCATCATTCAGCCTGTGCTTTAGGCAACTGTGTATCTCAATTATTACTTGAGGAAATGACAAGCCAGTGAGAAATGCTGGCAGTGGGTTATATCCAAGCCTTGGAATAAGAATGGAAAAGTACACAGCTCGAATGGTTAAGACAATGATTTGTACAGAAATGTCTCCATGGTGCCCACATCTGAAAGGAGGACTTCACAGCCTTCTGTTACCCCTATGACTCATGACCACATTAAATCTGGATCTCATCATTAATAGTGAGCTTAAAGCTCTCTATACCTAACTTGGTATTTTAATTCTTCTGATTCAAATTGTTCACGTACTTAGTTTTCTAGAAGACACAATTACTAAGAAAGAAAATTAGAAAAGTAAATCCTTGTTGATTTGAATAGCAAAGGTAAAGATGGAGAGATGGCCGCTTCTCCCAGTGGGACTGGCAGTTGATAACTCTACATTCTGTCACTATTTGGTTCGAAGTTTTAAGGATACGTAATTCACAATATGCTTCCCTCCCCCCACCCCCACCTCTTTACTTTCAATTAAATTCTGGATAGTACCCTCTATCGGAATCACTTGGCAGATGAGAGGGTAACATTTTTACAAAAGAAAAAGAGATACAATACTAAGAGAGTTAGTTAATGTGTAACAACTGAAGTGTGAAGAAGTTAAAATAATGTGAGCAGGTAGAACCATGGCTTTTATAAAAATTTCCCAGAGGAAATCCTACATGGAAGATATGAATGAAAGGAGGTATAAAGAATGCCTGCCAGGCATGGGCCCAGGAAGATGAGAAATGCATCTCTCTCTCCACTACAAAGAGGCTCTTATGATATGGAGAGCTTTGTTGGTGTAGGAGATGATGCATTTCTCTCCCACTGCACTGGGAAAATCTTGGCTTCTCTGTGGAGTGACTACATAAAGGGGTTTCAAGCTCCACCATGATACCTAATCTTCCTGCCTCCGCCTCCTGGTTGGTAAAACTAAAGGCATGCCTACCATGCCCAGTGAGTATCTGACATTTTATTATCTTGTAAGTCAGGGCAAATTTATTATTTAAAAATTAGAACTTATGTCAGTAGAGTACCCAGGATGCAGAGGCAGGTGGATCTCCATGTGTTCAATACCAGCCTGGTCTATACAGCAAGATGTAGATCAGCCAGGGCTGTCTGGCAAGCCTCTATATCAAAAAACTAAAACAAACAAACAAACAAAATTCCCCAACAATACCCCACACACAGCAAAATACCACGCATGCATGTGGGAAATATAGCTATAGGAAATATATAACATAAACTTGTTACATGATATTCTAGACTCTGGCCTTGGAAAATAATTATATCAATGCTTTGTAGCACGACTTATACTTTCTTGGTCTCAGACTTTCTAGATTGCCGCCAAAAATAATGACAGCCAAAGGGTTAATTCACACTATAAAAGATGAGTCTGTCATTTTTTTTTTCTCTCAGCTTGGTATCCTATACACAAAATACTTTCTGTGAGTAACTGTAACAATAGCCATATAGTAATTCTTACCCACACTGTGTTGATATGGGTATGTGAGATCTATGGGTGTAGAGGAATTTTAATCCAGCAACATGGCTGCTCTGGCTGGAATACAGAAATGCCTTTAATCCCAGGACTCAGAGGCAAGCAGATCTCTGAGTTCAAGGCCAGCCTGGTATACAACAAGTTTCAGGTAAAAAAATGTTAGGTCCAGGTGTGGTGGAACATGCACTTAATCCCAGCATTCAGGAGACAGAGGAATGCAGATTTCTTAGTTCTAGTCTGTTAGTTCTATTGAGTCAGTGATTGGGGGGGGGGGGGTAGGGGGAGGAGAGGGGAGGGAAGGAGGCAGTTTTACTGTGACAGTTTTAACGAGACAAGTTGCAGGTGAAGTCAGAGCAAGCCAGAGAATAAGGAGACAGCAGATTAGAACGGATTGTCAGTTTGAGGCCAAGCAGAGCAATTCAGTCACAAGTAGAGTTTGAATCAGTCAGCTTGGGGAGGAGTTTGGGCCACAGTAGCTGAGTTGAACCAGCCAGCCAGAGTTCAGAAAGAAATAGAAAGGATGAGCTTATTCAGTAGTAAGCCTCTGTGAGGACAACGACATTAGGCAAATGATAGTTACTGTTACATATGGGTCAGGCACTGAAGAATATTAGAGAAATGCAGAGTCAGAAGAACAGGGCCCAGTTATACCAAGTGGTCAGCTCTGAAATCATGCATACAAGTGATTGTCACAAAGACTTGAAGGATAGTCACCAAAAATGTTAAAGGTTACTCCATTTATTATTTGGGGTAGTTTCTTCATTTTAAAGGTATCTTTTATTTTAGCCTTTGTCCAGCTCCTTTGGTGTAATTCTTCCTATTCCTGGGTATTTCTCCAGCTTCTCTCTGTCTGTGCCTGGATAGGCAGTGAACTGTATCTTAATTCAGATCTGTGTCTTTTAGATTCATACCCCCAAGTGTAGGAGCTCTTTCCCAGAGCAATTTTTCTAATCTGTTCCTAATACACACCTATCATATTCACCAGAAATGCCTTTTTTTCTGCGTTGTGAACAGCTTGAAGCAGAGATTCAATTCTTCCCCTGTATCCCCTAGCACGTGAAAAGTACACTTTCATTGTCTACGTAGAGAGACGGTCACAAGTAAGTGGGAGAAGGCAGTGCAATCTAACAGAGGGCTTGCACAGTTCTCTCAGAAATATGCAAACCGGAAGATCACTTTAGATGAAGGTTTTAAAATTTCCAGTAAAAACCAGCTATGATAGGGCACACTCTTAATCCCAGCACTTGGTAAGCTGAGGCAGGAGGCTAGTTTAGACTATGTTGTAAACTCCAGGCCACCCAGCACAGCATACCAAGAAAGAAAAAAAAAGAATGCGTAAGATACAATTAAAATAGGTAAAAATGAATGAAGTTTGGACTGCGTGGGTATAGGAACTGCTATTTTTAAGACTTGCTGTAAAACTTGTATAAGTATCCATGAAGTTTTAGATGTAACATCCTGAAGACCCCTGAAGGTTTCACATGCACAAAAGAAATCCAATGCACCTCACTGTTTCCAAACCAAGAATAATCTGTATCTTCTTATGGCATTTGGTATTCTTTTGGTTGTCACTCATAATGAGGAGGCTGTTTCTACTAAGAAGAAGAAGAAGAAGAAGAAGAAGAAGAAGAAGAAGAAGAAGAAGAAGA
>JANHMN010001413.1:0-11354 GCA_030674055.1 Rhabdomys pumilio
TCTTCTTCTTCTTCTTCTTCTTCTTCTTCTTCTTCTTCTTCTTCTTCTTCTTAGTAGAAACAGCCTCCTCATTATGAGTGACAACCAAAAGAATACCAAATGCCATAAGAAGATACAGATTATTCTTGGTTTGGAAACAGTGAGGTGCATTGGATTTCTTTTGTGCATGTGAAACCTTCAGGGGTCTTCAGGATGTTACATCTAAAACTTCATGGATACTTATACAAGTTTTACAGCAAGTCTTAAAAATAGCAGTTCCTATACCCACGCAGTCCAAACTTCATTCATTTTTACCTATTTTAATTGTATCTTACGCATTCTTTTTTTTTCTTTCTTGGTATGCTGTGCTGGGTGGCCTGGAGTTTACAACATAGTCTAAACTAGCCTCCTGCCTCAGCTTACCAAGTGCTGGGATTAAGAGTGTGCCCTATCATAGCTGGTTTTTACTGGAAATTTTAAAACCTTCATCTAAAGTGATCTTCCGGTTTGCATATTTCTGAGAGAACTGTGCAAGCCCTCTGTTAGATTGCACTGCCTTCTCCCACTTACTTGTGACCGTCTCTCTACGTAGACAATGAAAGTGTACTTTTCACGTGCTAGGGGATACAGGGGAAGAATTGAATCTCTGCTTCAAGCTGTTCACAACGCAGAAAAAAGGCATTTCTGGTGAATATGATAGGTGTGTATTAGGAACAGATTAGAAAAATTGCTCTGGGAAAGAGCTCCTACACTTGGGGGTATGAATCTAAAAGACACAGATCTGAATTAAGATACAGTTCACTGCCTATCCAGGCACAGACAGAGAGAAGCTGGAGAAATACCCAGGAATAGGAAGAATTACACCAAAGGAGCTGGACAAAGGCTAAAATAAAAGATACCTTTAAAATGAAGAAACTACCCCAAATAATAAATGGAGTAACCTTTAACATTTTTGGTGACTATCCTTCAAGTCTTTGTGACAATCACTTGTATGCATGATTTCAGAGCTGACCACTTGGTATAACTGGGCCCTGTTCTTCTGACTCTGCATTTCTCTAATATTCTTCAGTGCCTGACCCATATGTAACAGTAACTATCATTTGCCTAATGTCGTTGTCCTCACAGAGGCTTACTACTGAATAAGCTCATCCTTTCTATTTCTTTCTGAACTCTGGCTGGCTGGTTCAACTCAGCTACTGTGGCCCAAACTCCTCCCCAAGCTGACTGATTCAAACTCTACTTGTGACTGAATTGCTCTGCTTGGCCTCAAACTGACAATCCGTTCTAATCTGCTGTCTCCTTATTCTCTGGCTTGCTCTGACTTCACCTGCAACTTGTCTCGTTAAAACTGTCACAGTAAAACTGCCTCCTTCCCTCCCCTCTCCTCCCCCTACCCCCACCCCTCCAATCACTGACTCAATAGAACTAACAGACTAGAACTAAGAAATCTGCATTCCTCTGTCTCCTGAATGCTGGGATTAAGTGCATGTTCCACCACACCTGGACCTAACATTTTTTTACCTGAAACTTGTTGTATACCAGGCTGGCCTTGAACTCAGAGATCTGCTTGCCTCTGAGTCCTGGGATTAAAGGCATTTCTGTATTCCAGCCAGAGCAGCCATGTTGCTGGATTAAAATTCCTCTACACCCATAGATCTCACATACCCATATCAACACAGTGTGGGTAAGAATTACTATATGGCTATTGTTACAGTTACTCACAGAAAGTATTTTGTGTATAGGATACCAAGCTGAGAGAAAAAAAAATGACAGACTCATCTTTTATAGTGTGAATTAACCCTTTGGCTGTCATTATTTTTGGCGGCAATCTAGAAAGTCTGAGACCAAGAAAGTATAAGTCGTGCTACAAAGCATTGATATAATTATTTTCCAAGGCCAGAGTCTAGAATATCATGTAACAAGTTTATGTTATATATTTCCTATAGCTATATTTCCCACATGCATGCGTGGTATTTTGCTGTGTGTGGGGTATTGTTGGGGAATTTTGTTTGTTTGTTTGTTTTAGTTTTTTGATATAGAGGCTTGCCAGACAGCCCTGGCTGATCTACATCTTGCTGTATAGACCAGGCTGGTATTGAACACATGGAGATCCACCTGCCTCTGCATCCTGGGTACTCTACTGACATAAGTTCTAATTTTTAAATAATAAATTTGCCCTGACTTACAAGATAATAAAATGTCAGATACTCACTGGGCATGGTAGGCATGCCTTTAGTTTTACCAACCAGGAGGCGGAGGCAGGAAGATTAGGTATCATGGTGGAGCTTGAAACCCCTTTATGTAGTCACTCCACAGAGAAGCCAAGATTTTCCCAGTGCAGTGGGAGAGAAATGCATCATCTCCTACACCAACAAAGCTCTCCATATCATAAGAGCCTCTTTGTAGTGGAGAGAGAGATGCATTTCTCATCTTCCTGGGCCCATGCCTGGCAGGCATTCTTTATACCTCCTTTCATTCATATCTTCCATGTAGGATTTCCTCTGGGAAATTTTTATAAAAGCCATGGTTCTACCTGCTCACATTATTTTAACTTCTTCACACTTCAGTTGTTACACATTAACTAACTCTCTTAGTATTGTATCTCTTTTTCTTTTGTAAAAATGTTACCCTCTCATCTGCCAAGTGATTCCGATAGAGGGTACTATCCAGAATTTAATTGAAAGTAAAGAGGTGGGGGTGGGGGGAGGGAAGCATATTGTGAATTACGTATCCTTAAAACTTCGAACCAAATAGTGACAGAATGTAGAGTTATCAACTGCCAGTCCCACTGGGAGAAGCGGCCATCTCTCCATCTTTACCTTTGCTATTCAAATCAACAAGGATTTACTTTTCTAATTTTCTTTCTTAGTAATTGTGTCTTCTAGAAAACTAAGTACGTGAACAATTTGAATCAGAAGAATTAAAATACCAAGTTAGGTATAGAGAGCTTTAAGCTCACTATTAATGATGAGATCCAGATTTAATGTGGTCATGAGTCATAGGGGTAACAGAAGGCTGTGAAGTCCTCCTTTCAGATGTGGGCACCATGGAGACATTTCTGTACAAATCATTGTCTTAACCATTCGAGCTGTGTACTTTTCCATTCTTATTCCAAGGCTTGGATATAACCCACTGCCAGCATTTCTCACTGGCTTGTCATTTCCTCAAGTAATAATTGAGATACACAGTTGCCTAAAGCACAGGCTGAATGATGGGGTTTGCTTCCTTTCCTTCTCTCCTCATTTAAATTCTTGGAGGACACTGAGTGAGAAGGTGCTAGAAGTCTCCATTCTTCTCAGCCAAGTGGCCAGCATGAGGGGATCAGCCTTATGTAGAGACTCCCCCTTCTGCCAACATCCAGCTTCTAAGGGCAACTGTTAAACCCCTCGCCTTCCAGGAGAATAGATGTGAGGTCTCTGACTTAGCCCAGCACTTACAATCCTCATGGATCTTTAGCAGTGTTTTTCTTCCCACCTCGTGGCTGTTAAGAACGGCAGTGCAGACGTGGACATTTTCAACAGGGTTGTTTATGTTCCCTTGGCTGAGATCAGTGTGGCCCTGGCTCATAATATTTATGTGCGTTTTCCTTTTGGCTTAATTGTAATTAGCCTGCTGTTTGCTGCATTTCTCTTACCTTGCCTAAAGAATTTGCTTTTTCCTTCCATTGTTTGCGCTGGTATCTTTTGAATTTCCTCCCGCCTATTTACTTTTTTGGCATAAATAATAATTGGTGCTACAGGCAAACTTGATAAAGTCTTATTATTGTGTTCCCTTTTGTCCACCAGCGATCAAGAGGCATAAAAAGCATCTAAGCCATTTTCTTTCTCACTTACACAGCAAAATAGAGGCAGCGTTTTCAGGAAGAACTCCTGTTCATACTCTTCCACACTCTGTTATTAAAAGTCTAGATCGCTTATTATTTTTATGGATTTTTTTCCTCTAAACCTATCTTAATCTTAATTTTTCCAAACATAAAGTTTGCTCTGTTTGCGAATTATCAAATTCTGCCTTTGCTTCTACTCACCCTAGTTTGTGACATTTGCTAGAAGAAATTCATATTATCTCAGCTTAATAAAGTCACATTTTCCACTTCAGACCACAGTCCATGGCAGCTAGTTAAAAATCATATTTACTAAAGCACATACTTTTCTAAATCTTTCTGTAAGTTCTGTTAAAACATACTGATTTTAGCTATCTGGGTGAAAAGGAAGAGGAAGAACTTGGCAATTCACCTTTGACCACAGACCCAAATAAATTACTAATAGATTAAATGGTTGTCCCTAGTTAGGGTCTCTGTTGCTGTGAAGAGACACCATGGCCACTCTTATACAGGAAAATATTTCACTGGGGCTGGCTTAAGGTTCAGAGGTTTAGTCCATTATCGTCATGGTGAGAAGCGTGGCAGCATGCAGGCAGACATGATGCTGGAGAGGCAGTTCAGAGTTCTGCATCCTGATCAATGAACAGCAGGAAGAGTCAGCCTCTGGACCTGGCTTGAGCTTCTGAGACCTCAAAGCCCACTCCCAGTGACACACTTCCTCCAACAGAGCCACTCCTATTCCAACGAGGCCACACCTCCTAATAGTACCACTCCCCATGGGCCTTTGGGACCATTTTTATTCAAACCACCACAGTGGAGTAAAGGAACATGCCACCAGGGCGGAGCCCATGAGCTCCTTCCCTAGAACTCAAAAGGCGGAGAGAGAACTAATTCCAAAGTTGTTCTCTGCCCTTAACATATGCGCTGTTAAACATAGAAATACACACAGTAGATAAATGTAAAATAAAGTCAGTCACTATGTATTCAGAAAAATCAGTATGCTTAGCTGAGCATAGCTATAAACTTTAAACAATTTTAATGTTTTAAGGCAAACAACAGACTGGCATTTGCCACAAATGTGTCTGAGAAGCAATGTCACACCACAAACATAGTGGAAATACAACACATTCTAAAAATTAGGAAAGATAAGACCAAAAAAATTTCTCAAAGGTAAAGACCTAAAAATAAACAGTGAAGATTATTTAATTCATCTATCCCTCTAACCATGGAAATCAGAACTGTAACAACTAGCCACTCATGTTGATGTCTATAAATTAGAAAGATTTTAAAGTCAATTTAAATACTAGTAAAAATTATAAATATTAGTTACTTTAATTCCACCTTCAAACATCTACATTTTATAAATTCTCACAGCGAACACATTGTTTTCATTAGGCTATATTAAAACATTGTAACTAAAATGTGGCTATATAGTTAAGCTCTCCTCTCCAAACAGACTGTAAGTCACCAAAAGTGCCAGTTAGTTTTTGTGAGTTGGTCCCTTCTGATTAAATTTCCTAATGGCACATTTCGATTAATATAAATATTGTTTGTTCCTTGAAAGTGAGGACTCACAAAAGCAGAGATTTTTTTTTCAAGTCAACAACAGCCTACCATTGTATTTTATGACAATCATGTGAGAGTTATTAACATGCACGATAAGGCTGTTCTGAGGCAGATGCTCTTTGTAGGGTCAGCCTGTGCACATTTAATTCTGTAGTTGAACCTTGAGACGTTGTCTGAGGTAGTGATCTGAAGTGCCATGGAAGTGTCTAGGACTTAGGACAAATGGATTTGCCGTAAAAAAGGCAAAATTTGAGACAGTCAGTTACCAAAATGTATTTGTCTTTAGTGGCAAATGCGTAGGTTACAGCCATTGATTTCAAAGCATTCAAATATAATCTTGATTAAAAAACAATTTGTAGTTCTAGTGGGAGTGCCCTAAAACAGATCCCTTAGAGAAATGCAAGATGTAAGGATTCTAAAGGATTTCATTCATTGTTATCCAAAATTAATAGTAGCCATGCATTGCTTTTTAAAAGCAACTGGCATTATTTCTTGTGTGTTACCTGTATAGTGCAATATCCTTAATTATTTATTCACTCTTAAGGAGATAGAAAAAGAAAAGAGATGCAGTGAAGCTAAGTAACCCTAAGAACACATCAAAGATGTGGACAGGCAAGATTTGAGGCCAAAGTAAAGTGCTTTGAAGATAAAAAAAAAAAACAAACTGTATTCGAATACTGTTCTTAACTGTTCCCCTTCCCAGACACTTGACTTGCAGCTCCACGTGTGGCCCAACATAATCTACCAACATGCTCTCACTTTGGGAGACAAAGGAAAAAGAGCTTGTGTTTTATATTCTAACTTGAGTTGAGTCTTTGATCGACAACTTTGTTTCAAAGATGGCTATTTTTTTTCCGCCAGTAAAATAGGGGAATCGGTATTTCCCAAAGATTCTATGAATGTTGGCATCCCATACACAAAAGCGCTATATAACAGGTCTTGACAAATAACAGAACCGTTTCTTCCTTCCCTTGACAAGCCAAAGCTAGGCTCCCTTACTGAGTGGGTTCCACAGCCCTTGGCTGACCCTGGACCCCCGCAGAAAACTCACTCATCAGAGCAAACTGACTTAGACATGGCATCTGCGGGGCTGTGACTCTCCAGGCATAGGTAGGGTGTCTGAGAGACACCAAAACAAACATAGGTAGATATCAAGGTCATGGTCTTGTCTGCTGGCTTCAGGAAGTTTCTGAGAACCGTGCAATCTTTGCCACTCTTGCCTCTCTCTGGTCTGCTCTGTAAAACCCAGCTCCAAATTCCAAAATCCATTCTAAAGTCCAGCCCGGACTGCTCTGCTTGCTCTTGAAGTTCTCTTGTGGGTTCTTTTCCCACACCATTTCTCCTCTGAAGCTGTCTCTCAGATGACCAGGGCCCAGTTGAAATGATCCCACCTCCACTGCCCTGCCAACACAGAGACCTCACCGTGCACTGAACCTCTGCAGCTCAGGATATCGCCCTACGGACAGACTGTGGACACTGTCTATTATTGATGAAAATTGAATAGAATTGGGCTTTAAAGTGGTTTATGGTCAGCAAACCTGAACAACATCTCCCTACTTCTTTCTGGGATGAAAGAAGGAAGGGCGAGAGGGAGGGAGGGAGGGAGGGAGGGAGGGAGGAAGGGAGGAAGGAAGGAAGGAAGGAAGGAAGGAAGGAAGGAAGGAAGGAAGGACAGCAAAAGCAAATTTTCACAAATACACTAAAACTAAAACAAACCATAATCAGAACCAGGATTTCGTACAAGATTAAAGGCGAGTACCATTGGATTCAAACACTTTAAAAACCATTTTCTCTCTAAAAATAAATTAAAATTTTTGGTCCGAAAGCAGTAGCATCCTTTGATGTTTCTTAGCTGTATACTTTCTACTCAGAAGAACAAGAAACCATAGATTTCAGCTAATAACAAGAGCCTAAAACAAGCCTGGCACATCACCTGGAGGAACTATCGAGCTCTGAATTTCCTTTCACTGTCTTTCCTCTCATGTTTCAACTTGCTGCTCCCAGCTCTCCACTTCTGTAGGAGACCAGACACTTGGCACTGTATCCAACATGGTGACTCACACCCCGGTACTCTTTAAGTTACAGTCTCTGCGCCCTTCTTTCAATCTCCCTTCCTCTCATGATGTGATGGAAGAACAGCCACCCATGGTGCTGATGGTTGTCACCTGCTCCTTGACAGCTGTGCTCTAGACAGCCGATAGAACTTCAAAAAGGAACTTGTGTCTTCTACACAACACACCAAGGTCTGTGTAGGGGAAGTACTTCAGTCGTTACTTCCCAGAAGAAAAAAAGGGAAATTATAAAGAAAAGATCAACTGAAGCTAAGCCTGTAGGTCTGTGATGACCTCTTAAATGTTTTATAGAATTAAATAAATAATCTGTGTGTGTGCACACGTGTGTCTGTGGTGTGTGTGTGTGTGTGTGTGTGTGTGTGTGTGTGTGTACAAAAATACAAAGTATTTTTCCATTTATTTGATTTGGTACTTGTTTGTTTGAGATAGTCTTGTGTGGCCCAGGTTAGCCTCAAAACTCCTTATATAACTGAGAACGATCTTAAACTTCTGTTCTTGCCTTTATCTCCTAACCTCTAACCCCTAGAATTTCAGGTATATACATACCATCAACGCTTGATAGAAAAGGTTCATCTAGAAGTCACAATATCTAAATTTATGTACACACATATATTTTAAAACTTTTGCATTCTATTTTAATGCAGTAATTTAAACTATAGTAGAGATTGGTATTTTAATGTTACTAGTTTTAATTAACAAATAAAGGAATACTTACGGTATAGCATATACTACTTTGAACCATGTCTACATTGTGAAATGGCTAAAGCATTTAATGACTATTTTGAACTCCCAGGCAGACATATAAGTGTATGCTCATTTGTATTACATATGGTTTCTCCATTCAAATGTTTTCACCTTTTCTGAAATTCATTTAAAATTATTAATCATCCTATTATTTCTTCAATAAATATGTTTACTAATAACTTATAGTACATGTTCTCAATTCAGAATTGTTTACAACAATAAAATTGTCAATCTCCTATGAAGGCACTGTGGAGACTTGCTCTAGTCAGTCATGATAGCAAATATATATTACATATCTGATCCTTATTTTTGGAAAAATCTCATTGAACTGTGTTCTTGTACAAAAAAAGACAATTTGTATGACTAAAATATTTCAAATTCATGTACAATAAAGCATATTTATGAATATTTAAATGTGATAACATTCTTTTCCCATGTAGACGAGGGTCCAACGTATCCCTTACACTGGACATGAGTAGCCTGGGAAATGTGGAGCCCTTTGTGGCCGTCTCAACCCCCCGGGAAAAGGTCGCCATGGAGTACCTGCAGTCAGCCAGCCGAGTTCTCACAAGGCCACAGCTGAGGGAAGTCGTGGCAAGTTCCCACCTACTTCAAAGTGAATTCATGGTGAGCCCACTCCTTCTTACTCTGTCTTGCTATTCTAAGCACTAGGTCTGTATCTGGAAATGGTGCTGTCTCAAGCAGCTGACTATGAGGAAATGGTTGCAGTGCAAAAGGTGAAAAAGTGTCATAGGTTTAGATACACCTCCTGTCTTTCCTACTGATTGGCTGTTGAGGCTGCAACGCAATTCTTAACTGACTTGGATCATGCAAGATCCAGCAGTGTGCAGTGCCACAGGGGACTGGAGCAGAGAGAGAGAGACATTTCTAGATTAGGATTTAGCCTTTCTGTGATCATGGGGAATTGAATTATTCTGGTTTACTGGAAAGTGGCAACAGTTGAGCCTCAGAAACACAGAGAGGAAAAAAGGTAACCCCACAGATTTTAATGCATGTTTAGGAAATGGGGTTTATGCTTGTTTTAGAAAAGCCACTGGGTCTGCAGTGGAGAAGGCACTGAGAGGGGCGGATTGGAGGCTCAAGAGGCAATGCCATGGAAACCAGAAACTGGAAGGTGTCAACAATATAATACTCTCAGAGAAATTGAGACTATGTGTAACACGAAACAAAACATTGGTTTTGTTGGATGAGGCAGCCAAAGTAATGGAGAAGTTACAGACTGTACTTGGGATTTTTTTGTTTGTTTGTTTGTTTGTTTGTTTGTTTGTTTTCATTCTTAATTTGGGAAACACAGTTCAAGAAAGACCAAGTGTGGACTAAAAATAATAATAAATGCTGCATGAGGTTATTTTAGAAAAATCAGTATTGCATTATTTTGCATGCAATCAGTATTGCATGGTAAGAGACTACACAGAGAGAATAAAGTTGGAGGAGAAGTTCGTATTACCTGAGGGGAGTACTCACTTTTTAGATGACTTTACATCAGAGTTAAACAGCTTGAGCTATATTGATCCAATATGATAAATAGACGGTTCTGGGGTCAGTTCAAATATTTGGCATCAGAGTAGTGGAGAATGATCAGTGGTACATTAGACTCCCCATTAGAGACACCAACTGTCATAACCTCCAAAGCAAGATGTCCTCTTGAAATTCCTGCCCATTTCTTGAGCCTGGTCATATAAGGATGCGATCAATTTTCCACCTCACGGGTGGGACTAGGACCATTCCGTCCTCTAACTGACTCTTCCTCTCTCACCCTCTGAGCCTTGTGATCTATATTCTTACTAGAAAAGAATGTTATCTTCTTGTTAAGGAGGAGAAAAGTTGATCCTTTTCCTACAAGTATTCTGTTTATAACCACAAATGGAACAGTGTAATTATAAGGACTTCCTCAATTAAAAAAGAAAAAACATTTCAATATGGATCAACAACAACAAAATCCTTCCACGCTTATCACTTTGGGAGGAAGTTTGAATGAGTCTAAAAGAATCACAATTAATCTTCTTGCAATTTTTTGCTGATCTTATAAAAAGTTTTTTAAAGACATCAAAAATAGAATAAAATAAATCTGGGCAGTGGTGCTAGGTACATGCACTTGAGGTACAGAGGCAGTCAGATCTCTTTGAGTTCAAGGTCAGCCTGGTCTACAGAGCAAGTTCCAGGACGGCTAGGTCTATACAGAGAAACTCTGCCTTAAACAAATAAACAAACACATTAATTAATAATTAATTCAATTATATTTTAAAGTTTTTGAACAAAGTTGAATATATTGTTTTTTTAAAAGGTATTTTTCTAACTGATGTCACAGCAAGAGGCTTACTATCTGAATGTTCTCTCTTCCTGTAGTAACTACATATAAAATAATATTTCCAAATACACAGGGTTGTTTCCTAGTCATTAGCTTACAGGCTGTATTTTATCTACTAAGATTCTGGTCAGCCAGTGCACTTGTCTGTTGTTTTATAAATAACTTTGAAGTCCAGTAGATCCCAGGGTCAATGCCCCCCTGTGAAGATGATCTTTGTGTCAGCGTTAAATACAGAATTTGAATCATTTATTTTCCAGGAAATACCAATGAACTTTGTGGATCCCAAAGAAATTGATATTCCACGTCACGGAACTAAAAATCGTTATAAGACCATTTTGCCAAGTAAGTTTCTTGAAACGATAATTTGCACCATAAATCAATGTCGCCTATTCAGCTCTACCTCACTCTCTTCCCAACCCTCACTACATTCTCATAGAGCTGAAATATATGTCAAGACTGGGCACAACTAAAGTTATCTGAAGTTGAGTAACTCTATTTCATTCTACGTTCATTACAGTGACCAGCTCACAATTCCAGAAAGATCCATGGGTCTAAAACACTATTGCATTACACATCACAGTTAACCAGTTTTTCATCATCAGGTTAAATGATTCTGTAAATGAAGAAAAAAGAAACTGAATCTTGCTTTGGACCATATATAAAAATTAATTCAAAATGGATAGGATATTTGCATGTAGATAGAAGCTAAGGGGAAAAAGGGAAAGAAAAAAGGAAGGAAGGAAGGAAGGAAGGAAGGAAGGAAGGAAGGAAGGAAGGAAGGAAGGGAGGGAGAAAAAAAGAAAGAAAGAAAGAAAGAAAGAAAGAAAGAAAGAAAGAAAGAAAG
>JANHMN010001414.1:0-11338 GCA_030674055.1 Rhabdomys pumilio
CATATAGATCTTTCACTTGTTTGGCTAGAGTTACCCCAAGATATTTCATATTATTTGTGACTATTGTGAAGGGTGTTGTTTCCCTAGTTTCATTTTCAGCCCATTTATCATTTGTATAAAGGAAGGCTACTGATTTATTTGAGTTAATTTGAAATCCAGCCACTTTGCTGAAGTTGTTTATCAGCTATAGGAGTTCTCTGGTAGAATTATTGTGGTGGCTTATGTATGCAATCATATCATCTGCAAATACTGATACCTTGACTTCTTCTTTGCCAACATGTATTCCCTTGACCTCCTGTTGTTGTTTTCTTATTGCTTTAGCTAAAACCTCAAGTGCTGTATTGAATAGATATGTAGAGAGTGGGCATCCTTGTCATGTCCATGATTTTAGTGGGGTAGCTTCAAGTATCTTTCCATTTAATATGATATTAGCTATTGGTATGCTATATATTGCTTTTATTATGTTTAGGTATGGGCCTTGAATTCTGGATCTCTCTAATACTTTTAACATGAAGGAGTGGTTGTATTTTGTCAAATTACTCTTAAGCATCTAATAAGATGATCATGTGATTTTTTTTCTTTGAGTTTGTTTCTGTAGTGGATTACATTAATGGATTTTCGTACATTGAACCAACCTTGCATCCCTGGGATGAAGCCTACTTGGCCATGGTAAATTATAGTTTTGATGTGTTCTTGGATTTGGTTTGCAAGAAGTTTAATGAGTATTTTTGCATCAATATTCAGAAGAGAAATTGCTGTAAAGTTCCCTTTTTTTGTTTAATCCTTGTGTGGTTTAGGTATCAAATTGTGGATTCATATAATGAATTAGGGAGTGTTCGCCCCTGTTTTTACTTTATGAAATTGTTTGAAGAATATTGGTATTAGCACTTCTTTGAAAGTTTGGTAGAATTCTGTACTAAAGCCATCTGGCCAGGGCCCATTTTTGTTGTTGCTGTTGTTGTTATTGTTGGGAGGTTTTTAATGACTTCTTCTTTTTCTTTAGGTGATATGGACATATTTATATAGTTTACCGCTCTTGATTTAACTTTGGTATGTTGTATTTCTGTCTAGAAACTAGCCATTTCATCTAGATTTTCCTGTTTTAGTGAACATGGGCTTTTGTAGTAGGAGCTGGTGGGTTTTTTTTTTTTTCATTTCCATATTTTCTGTTATTATGTCTACCTTTGTGTTGTGTTGTTTTGGTTTGTTTTGTGTCCAATTATATAGTTGATTTTAGAGAAGGTCCCATGAGATGCTGAGAAGAAGGTAGATTATTTTGTTTTAGGGTGAGATATTCTGTAGGTATCTGTTAAATCCATTTGGTTTATAACCTCTATTACTTTCATTGTGTTTCTATTTCAGTGACATGTCCATTAGTGAGAGTGAGGTGTTGAAGTCACCCACTACTATTGTGTGGGGTTCAATGGGTGTTTTGAGCTTTAGTAAAGCTTCTTTGATGAATGTAGGTGCCCTTACATTTGGGATATAGATGTTCAGAATTGAGACTTTCTATTAGTGGATTTTTTTTTTTTGATGAATATGAAGTTTCCTTCCTCATTTTGCTTGACAACTTTTGGTTGAAAGTCTATTTTATTGGCTATTAGGATGGCAACTCCAGTTTGTTTCTTGGGACCATTAGATTGAAGGACTTTGTTCCAGCCTTTTACTCTGAGGTAGTGTCTGTCTTTGTTATTGAGGAATATTCCTTGTATGAATCAAAATGCTGGTCTCTGTTTATGTATCCAGTCTGTTAACTTATATCTTTTTTTAAGGGGGGTTATTGATTCCATTGATATTAGGAGATATTAAAGACAGATGATTGTTACTTCCTGTTATGTTTGTTGTTGTAGGTGGCATTATGAGCATCTGACTCTCTCCTTTTGGCTTTGTAATGAGATGATTAATACCTTGTTTGTTCTTTAGTATAGGTACCACTCTTCTGTTGGAGTTTTCCTTCTAGAATCCTCTGAAGGGATGGATTGGTAGATAGGTATTGTTTAAATTTGATTTTGTTCTAGAATATTTTGGTTTCTCCATCTATATTGACTAGGAGTTTTGCTGGGTATAGTAGCCTGGGCTAGCATTTGTGTTCTTTTAGGATCTGCATGACCTCTTTCTAGGCTTTTTTTCTGGATTTTAGTGTCTCTGTTGAGAAGTCTTGAGTAATTCTGATAGGTCTGCCTTTATATGTTACTTGGCCTTTTTCCCTTACAGATTTTAATATTCTTTTTTTATTCTCTGTCTTTAGTGTTTTGATTATTATGTGAGAAGAGAATTTTCATTTCTGGTTCAATCTATTTGGTGTTCTTTAGCCTTCTTGTACATTCATGGCCATCTATTTCTTTAGGTTGGGCAGTATTCTTCTATGATTTTGTTGAAGACATTTTTGGGTCCTTTGAGCTGGGAATATTTGCTGTCCTCTATTCCTATTATTCTTAGATTTGGTCTTTTCATTGTGTCCTGGATTTCCTGGATGTTTTGAGTCAGGAGGTTTTTATGTTTTAAATTTTCTTGACAGTTCTGTCAATATCTTTTAAGGCATCTTCTACATCTAGGATTTACCCTTTTATCTCTTGTATTCTGCTGGTGATACTTACATCTGTAATTCTTGGCCTTTTTCCTACATTGTCCATTTCAAGAATTGTCTGCATTTGTGTTTTCTTTATGGTTTCTGCTTTCACTTTTGGTTCTTGGACTGCTTTGTTCAATTCCTTCACCTGTTTTATTGTATTTTTCTGTATTTCTTTAAGGGATTTATTTCCTTGTTCTTTAAAGGCTTTTACATGCTTACCTGTGTTTTCCAGTATTTATTTCAGTGAGTTATTTATATCCTCCTTAAAGGATTCTTATCTTCATGACAAAGGATTTTAGGTCATCTTCCTGAATTTCAGGTATGTTGGTGTATCCAAGGCTTGCTGTGATGAGAGAACTGGGTTCGGATGATGTCAAAGTATATTGACTTATGTTGTGTATGGTCTTGTGCTTGCCTGTCACCATCTGGTTATCTCTGGTGATAGCTGGCATGGATGTCTCTGTGTGTAGCCTGCCTGCTGTGCCCCTGAGTTGTAGCAAGTCTCCTGGGAGGCCTGTGGCCCAGGGTGTAGCAGACTTCTTGTGAGGCCTTCAGAAGCAGTCAAACTGTTGTACTGCCTGTAGCCGTTCTGGTAAGTCTTTAAACTGTGGTGTCTGTTGCCTGGTATGCAACAGAACTCATGACAGGCCTTCAGACTGTGAGGTCTTTATAGGAGCAGATAACCTGGGGATCTGCCCCAGCAGAAGGCACAGACTGTAATGAGAGTGGTATTCTGGGAACTGGAAGTTTGGGGGTTGTTGAGTAGAGATTCCCCTGGGCTCCACAGTGTCCCCAGCTTCTGCAGTTTTTGAGAGGCACCCACATCTATTGTTCTGTGTGCAACAGGACTACTGGAATGCCTTCAGACTGTGGGTCTTCAGAGGAGCAAAAAAGCTGGTAATTGGCTCCAGCAGAAGGCACAGGCCACAAGTGTGGGTTCCATCTTTTTAGACATAATTTATCCCTATGCATTTCAGTCTAGTCAGAAACTGAAGATTTTCATACCTCAGATCAGCCCACCAAGTCTGAGCTGCCAGCCAATTTGTACCTTTTGATTTTCATTTCTTTCAGAGTCTTATCAAGATCTATTGTTCAAAAGTCCTAGCTGGCATAACTTTCAACCCACCAGCCTCAGTTGCCAGAGTAAGTGTGATGAGCAATGGCCTGTTTTTCCACTCTGTTCTCAGGATTATTCTTTCACTCAGGCTAAAGGAAATGTTAATTTATATCAAGGGGCTGAAGAGAGGACTCATCCATTGGCAGCACAGGATTTATCTGCCAGTACCTTGAAGAGAGCACCCCCAATACCATACTGCACACTCATCCACTTAGAGCCCTGGTTTTTCTGCCAATACCTTCAAGGGAGCCCCCAATACCATATTGTGACAAGGCAAGACATTGCAAAAGTTTGTCCATCATGTATACTTGCATAGACCATTTGAGGTTTAACTAGAATCTCTTGAAAGTCTTTCCATTTAGAAGTTGTTCTAATTTTTTACTTAAAAATCCATATACCTTCCCGATCTTGTGAGAAAGGAAATGTCTAGCACTATACAAAGAGGCCACTTTGCCTCATACCTAAGATTCCAGTCATCTGACAGTAGAGGCTGGAGGAAGGATCTCTGCCTCAAGTTCATCTCAGCTACATATAGATGCTAGATGAGCCTGGGCTACTAGAGAACCTGCTTCAAAACAGAAAACTCAACCAGCAAACAAAGAATACAGAAATGGGAGCTGGAGAGATGGTTCTCACCATAGATCCAAATTTGGTTCCAATAAGCACATGGTGGCCTAAGTCAACCACATCTCTAGTCCCAGGGGATCCATACTTCTTCTGATCTCCTAATACAGCAGACATATGTGGATACAATTTACACAAATGTAGCCAAAACATTCACACAGAGAAAATATTGAAAATGTTAAAACTTTTTCTTTAAAAATCAGAAATATTAAAATGGATGAATATTAATAACACACACAAACAGAGAGAGAGAGAGAGAGAGAGAGAGAAAGAGAGAGAGAGAGAGAGAAATAGAAAGATTCACTGAGACAAATCTGGAGGCTAAGGTGGCACTTGTATACACATTCATGTAACTCCAGATTTTGAGAGACAGAAGCAGGAGGACTATAAATTTCAACCACCTTGAGCCAAGTGGCCAGTGACAGGCCAAAGTCAACAATAGAGCAAAATCCTATCTCAAGAAAACAAATCCAAGAATAGACAAACAAAAAACATTTGCTATGAAGGCAAAGCCAAAATCACTTTATGATCTTCTCCTCAGGGGAGACTGAAATAAGAATTCTTGTGTCACCTATGCTGTAATGCTCACAGTGGGGAGTGACTGGGCTACAGGAGAAAGATGGGGTGTCTGTCTGAAGAGAAATAAACAGTGGTGACAGGTCTCCTGTTCCATCAGGGTAAGGAGATGACTCCATGATTCCCAGTGTCTTCTCTAACTCCCTGAGCTTTTTATCCACCCTTTCATTTTCACCTTTTAAGGAACCACACCTCCATTGCTGTCCCTAAATTATTGTAAAATGCTATCCAGTCCTAATAAATTAAACACAACTTTTACCTGTTGTGGACCGGTCTGCCCCACGTTGGGCGCCAAAAATGTTGAAGACCACTCTGGCTCAAATTTGGGGCTAAGTGCTCTGGTCAAGAGAGAAAGAAGAGATGGAGGGGCAAGAGACAAGAAGAATAGAGACATGCCAGAGGATCTGTAGTCAAGTCTGGTTACTCCTTTATTCCCCTCTTTGACTCCTCTTAACTCCTATTTTTTCATATTCACTCCTCTTAACTCTCTACAAATGCATATTTCACTCCTGTTCACTCCTCTTACCCCATCGACTCATATTTCTCTTAACTGTATTGACTGTATATATATTCTTACAAGGAAATACTGGGTATTTTATAAGCAGACAGAGGAGAACACAGGTGAAAACACTTTATCACGTGCACTATGCAGCTGGGGTCACTAACAGCAAAACAAGCTATGTAGAATAAACAAGATATTTGTTAGAGTGTGCTCAGCTGTTATAGGCTGCTGAAAAAACCAAGTCTCTATCAGGGTAAATGGCTCCAGATGGCTGCAAAGATGATAGCTTTTTTCTAGTCGCTTTCTGCTTAAAGTCGGCTCCCAACATTTACCAGGACCCATTCAATTCATATGAAAGATAGGAATACTTAAGTAGACAGTGTGGTTCATGTCTTTAATTCCAACACTGATGAGGCAAAGGCAGGAGGATCTCTGAGTAAGCAATGAGACTCATCTACAGTGTGAGATTCAGACTAGCCATAGCTTCATGGAGAAAACTTCTCTAGAACCAAAACAAAACAAAAGTGTGAATAATAAAAGTGATAGAAAAAAACAGAAAAATGGAAGTCTAATATACAGTCAATTTCCTCCTCACACCTTCAGTTGTGGAGGATGTTGTATAATTTTTCCACTCCTGATACCACCTGTCACGCCTGCAGATTCTAGAAGGAAAATCACATCAAAATCCTATAGACATAAATTATGTGTAATGAATGTGTAAACAATTTAATTTTGGTGAAGTCTAATTTCTGTATTTTTTAAGTTTTTTTTTTGTTTAGTCATATAAAATGTTGTGTGTATGCATGTGGTTATGTCCAGACATTCGTACAGTACTCCAAGGGTCCAGAAGAAGGTGGCAATCTTTAGGTGCTAGAGCTTACAGGTATTTGTAGACTTCCTGACCAAAACACTCTTGTCATGGATTGCTGTTGTATTTTCTGCTCCCTCAGAAGTCCATGATTGAGCAATGGAATAAAAAGGTATAGCTGAAAGTTTTAGAGAAGGGAGAGGAGGAGAAGAAGGGAAGAGAGATAGGATGAAAGGAGAAGACGATGAAGAAAGAAGAGCTTGAAGATGGAGCAGAGGACCTGAAAGTAGCTAGGAATTTCATAGATGGGCAATCGAGTTATCCAGTGCTATATTTGTCCAATCTAAGAGTGCAGCTTGTAATTGTATTATTGAGCTGTGTGTTCTTTGCATGGACATTTTCATGTTGGAGATTTGCCATTATAAATCTGGCTGGTAAAATATAAGTATCTAGTGTTTTAATTTTGTGGAGCTAAGAGGAGTTGAGAGAGTGGTAGCTGGAATTCTGCAGGCCACCCACAGGGTTTGCATGACCTGAGAAATGCAAGCAGGAGCTTAGGGCTACCCATGGAGGTAAGAGACTACAAATGCCAACTCTTAACAGGGTTTAGCATAGGTTCTATTTAAAACTACATGCTAGATACTGTGGCTTACAGTTTGATCCTTTGCAAGAGCCTTAATCAATGAGCCATTCCTTAAGTCTCTGACAGGAACTCTTAGTCAAAACTTAGCTGATAGTCTCCCACAATACATAATTGTACAGTACATGGGCAAGGGGAGTTCTTGGTAAATAAAGACAAAATGACAAATTAAACCTATTAACAGTGTAAAAAACAAATGTGAAATCAAGGAATTGAGAAGAAATGTTTTTTAATTAAAAAATTAGGAAGAAATATCTTTTCATATTCTTTGTGTACATGTGAGTATGAGAGAGAGACAGACAGACATGTAGACATACATACAGGTAGACAATGAGACAGACAGACATATAAACAGAAAGACACACAGACACAGAGACTATGTCCTTTTTTGAATGGTAGTGAGAGAAACACTTGTAGGAGCAGATTCTCTCTTCTTCCATCAGGTCCTCTGTAACAACACATACTGTTGAGCTTGTAGCAAGCATCATTCCTCATTCAGCTATATTGCAGGACTCCAGAGATCAATTATTATTTATAAATAGTCTTACAAAAGGAATTTCAATCACTAAACTTGATATGAAGCACAACAGTTTAAAAAATTAACCAGACACTGTATGCTGCTGCACAGCTAAGTAAGGCCAGCATTATTACATAGAGGCAGATGTTCAGGAATTCAAGGCCAGCTTAAGCCACAAACTAGTCCAAGGTCATATTGTGTTACAAGAGACAGGGTCAACTCAAAACAATAACAAACAAAACAATCCTCACTAATTAGGTCTTGGAAAAAACTGACCTCATTAGATCGAGAACTTGTGAAATTGATGTGCCGATTTCTAATAAGGGAGGATGACAAAAGCAACCCTCACTCTGGCCAATCATAAGCAGTTCCCTAACTGATTTTGCCCCCACGAACTTTAGATTCCTCATTTTCTGATGAAGCTGGATGCTGTGGCAGACACTTACTGAGTCAGTTAATCAGAAGCTTGAGGCAGGTGGATGGTGTGTGTTCATTCATCTTCTGAGAGGTACTGATGGTGTGGCTCAGGTGACTGTTTCTGTAGCATGCAGCTCTGACTTACTGGAATGGTAACCTCACCTGTAATTTTAGAGTTGGAGAAGAAGCAGTGGGGGTGTCATGAAGGAACCAACTCAGCCCTAGAGAAGAAGGAAGAGGGTGGTCCTGAAAGGACTAGCTCAGCTCAAGAGAGGAAACTAGAGGGGGTCATGAAGAGACCAGCTCAGCTCTGGAGAAGAAGCTAGGAGTTTCATCAAGGAACCAACTCAGCTCTTCATAGAGAAGATGGAATCAAAAAGGGAAGCTCATGGTACAACCACTCTGGAAATCAGTCTGGCGGTTCCTCAAAAAATTGGACATAGCACTACCTGAAGACCCAGCTATACCACTCCTGGGCATGCACCCAGAAGGTACTCCAACATATAACAAGGAAATGTGCTCCACTATGTTCATAGCACCCTCATTTATAATAGCCAGAAGCTGGAAAGAACCAAATGTCCTTCAACAGAGGAATGGATACAAAAAATGTAGTACATCTACACAATGGAGTATTAGTCAGCTATTAAAAATAATGAATTCGAGAAATTCTTAGGTAAATGGATGGAACTAGAAAATATCATCCTGAGTGAGGTAACCCAATCACAAAAGAACACACATGGTATTTACTCACTGATAAGCAGATGTTAGCCCAAAACCTTGAAATAGCCAAGATTCTACTAAGTGACCACATGAAGCTCATGAAGAAGGGATACCAAGTGTGGATTCCTTGGACCTTCTTGGAATGAGTGACCAGATGCTCAAGAGAGCAAATATGGTGACAAAGTGTGGGACAGAAAGCCAAGGAGGGGCCATCTGGAGACCACTCTACCTTGATATCCGTCCCATATGCAGTCACCAAATATAGACGCCTATATGGATGTCAGGAAGGGCATGCTCACAGGAGCCTGATACAGCTGTCTCCTCGAAGGTCTGCCAGAGTCTGACATATTCAGAGGCAGATGCTCGCAGCTATCCACTGATTTGATCAAGGGTTCCCAGTGAAGAAGTTAGAAGACTGAAAGAGCTGAAAGGGTTGGTAGTCCCAAGAGGAGAGCAACAGAGCCAGCCAACCAGAGCTCCCCAGGGTCTAAACCACCAGCCCAGGAGCACAATGGGAGGCACCCATGATTTCAGCTGTATACTTAGGGGAGGATGGCCTTGTCAGGCATGGGTGGGAGAGGAGATACCTGGTCCCATGAAGTCTGAATACTGAGCAGGGAGGAATTCGAGAGTGGGGAGGGGGGGCTGGGGGCTAGGTGGGGGAACACCCTCGTGGAGTTAGGAGGGGGGATGGGATAGGGGGTTCCTGGGTGGTGGGGGGAGTGGGGTGAGGGGGATAAAATCTAAAATGTATTTTAAAGAAATAAAAACAAGGGAAGCTCAGTCAGGGAGGGGGCACTCACACATTACAACATGAGACAAGAACAGGAGGATTGCTACTTTCCAAACTGTCTCATCTCTCACTGTCTGTCAGCAAGGTAGCTTCTCCCAAGCACCCACCTGGGCAGGGTCAGCATTTTATCACCCAGCTTTTCCTCTCTGCTAGAAAGCAAACATTTCAAATCTAAAATAAATACACAAACTACAAAATAGTCCAGGGTTGAAAAGTCTGTCAGAACATTTGCCTTTTAAGTTTACACAGATCCATTTCTATTTTTCTTCTGATTTGCGGGACCAGGGAAGAGCAGGTGTATATGAAGTCCAAGATGGAATCTTCACAGACCTTAAATCTGTCCTTCCATCATTCTCTAAAGGGTGGTGGATTGCAGGTGTGTGCTTCTGCACCTGATATTTGGAGTTCTGAGATCTATCTCAGGCTGCATGCAAAACAAGCACTCTCAACTGTGGCAGATTCAGAGCGTTTGTGAGGGGTTGAACCAGGGATTTTCACATAAGGATTCTGTAGTGATGTCCTTACACTAAGGGCAGAGAACACTGAGCTATATCACGAGATCATTTCATGTAAGAGAGTGTTTGTTTACTAATGTGTCATGTTTGTCTGTGGTTAAAAAACAAAACAAAACAAAACAAAACAAAACAAAACAAAAACCCTTAATCTTTTCCTTTGTTTAGTTTTGTTTTGTTTTTGGAGGCAGGGTTTCTCTGTACAGCCCTGGCTATCCAGCAACTCACTCTGTAGAGGAGGTTCCTTTTTTGTTTTGATTTGTTTTGTTTTGTTTTGTTTTGGTTTGGTTTGGTTTGGTTTGGTTTGGTTTGATTTTTTTGTTGTTGTTGTTGATGATGGGGGTTTTTTGGTTTGGTTTGGTTTGATTTTTGTTTTTTTTTTTAAATTAATTTTTTATTGGATATTTTATTTACATTTCAGATATTATCCCCTTTTCCCAATTACCACTCCCACCCAGAAACCCCCTATCCCATCCCCTCTCCTCCTGCTTCTTTGAGGATGTGCTCCCACCCACCCACTCCCTCCTCCCCATTCTCTAATTTCCATACACTGGGGCATCCAGCCTTCAAGGGACCAAGGACTTCATATCCCACCTGTGCACTACATATGCAGCTGGAGCCATGGGTCCCTCCCTATGTGCTCCCCCAGCTGGTACTTTAGACCCTGGGAGCTCTGGTTGGTTGGTATTATTGCTATTTCCAAGGGGCCAGGGTCCCAAACCCTTTCAGCTCCTTCAGTCTTTCCTAACTCCTCCATTGGGAACCTCATGATCAGTTCAACGGTTAGCTGTGAGCATCAGTCTCTGTGTATGTCAGGCTCTTGCAGACCTTTAAGTAGACAGCTAAATCAGGTTCCTGTCAGCATGTACTTCCTGGCATCCACATCAGTGTCTGCCTTTCGTGAACACCTCATACCAGTCAGAATGGCCAAGTTCAAAAACTCAAATGATAGCACATGCTGTCGAGGATGTGGAGAAAGAGGAACACTCCTCCATTTTTGGTGGGATTGCAAGCTGATACAATCACTCTGGAAATCAGTCCGGTGGTTCCTCGGGAAATTGGACATAACATTTCCTGAGGATCCAGCTATACCACTCCTGGGTATATACCTAGATGTTCCAACATATAATAAGGATACATGCTTCACTATGTGCATAGCAACCTTGTTTATAATAACCAGAAGTTGGAAAAAACTCAGATGTTCTTCAACAGAGGAATGGATACAAAAAATGTGGTACATTTATACAATGGAGTATTACTGAGCTATTAAAAACAATGAGTTCATAAAATTCTTAAGCAAATGGATGGAGCTTGAACATATCATCCTGAGTGAGGTAACCCAATCACAAAAGAACACATAAGGCATACACTCATTGATGAGTGCTTATTAGCCCAAAAGCTGGCAATACCCTAGATACAACTCATAGACCATATGAAGTTCAAGAAGAAGGAAGACCAAAGTGTGACTGCTTAGGTCCTTCTTAGAAGGGGGCACAAAATACTCATGGGAGCAAATATGGAGACGAAGTGTGGAACAGAA
>JANHMN010001415.1:0-11336 GCA_030674055.1 Rhabdomys pumilio
CTAACTAAGTGACACTACATTCAGACAGACATCAGGGCAGAAATCCAGGACCATTAAGAAGTACAGCTCCCTCTCCCTAGACTCCAGTAATCCCATCGCATAGACTTGTGGGAAATGTAGTACGAAACGCGGTGACATCACAGTTCGGTACTTTGGTAAACAAGAGTTCAGCTTTTGGTAAGCATGTGCGGCTCTTATCCAAAGCTGGGCCAGACTCTGGTCCTGTTAGGCTTTCCCGTTGGATCTCTGACATGGAGGTTGGTCCAGGGTTCGTCACCCAAGGGGCTGTGCGGGGTGCGTAGGTCCGGAGGGAACACGCAGGGATGGAATGGGGGGCAAGGAGGAGCTGATTTGGAGGAGCGCTCTGGTCAGGACTGGGGGGAGGGCGCTGCGGGTGGTGGTGGGAGTGACCTCTGTGTTGGACTGACAGAATTTAGGGACTGGAGAAACTTGTAAGGACCATTACTGCCTGGGCAATGTTGATTGGGTGAAGGTCTTTGCCTGGACGCGGTGATCCTGGGCGTTCACTTTCCAGCTTGCTGGTGGAAGCATTTGCTCATTAGCTGGGTCACCCTCACGTGGATGTTACTGGATTTCTCAGTATGTTTAGATAAGAGGAGATCTGGTCCTTTCTGTACTGTATGGCTGTCTGTTACGGAGTTCAGGACCACTGAGAAAGATCACCAAACAAAACTAGGAATTAAAAGGTAAAAAACAATCCAACGAACAAAACAACACTTCTTTATTTAGAGCCACTATCTCCTTTGCCAATTTGAGAACTGCTGCAAAAGGGAAGGCAGGGGTTGGAATTCTCCAAGTCACAAAACACAATTGTCTCAACTCGGGATTTTTCTGCTTCATGTTTTTTGTTTTCTGAGCAAGCAGCAGTTAAGAGATATTACAGAAGGAGAATGCACATCCGGTTACTGTTGTTTGCTGTTTTGTTGCTTGTGTTGTACAAAGCTCAGTTGGAAATGGAGCTAGTTTTAAATCATCGCACATGCAATTACTCTTGTCTTACTTTGAGGTGACAGAACCAGCTAGGTTCCAGGGTCAGACTCCTGGAGAGGACATTGGTGAACGTGATGTTTATCCCACTTTCTTTGAAATGAACTGTGGATTTAAAGAAGATTCACTTGGAATTGGAATCTTTCATGGAGGATGTTTAGTTCCTCACTCGAAAGTAGCTGGACACCCATGTTCGCTAAAAGGATATTGAGCTGCTTCTCAATGGAGGATTAATTAAAATTTCTGTAAGAAAAACAGATAAAACTTTTGCCTCAGGGGTTGTAACCTTAGAGGTTGTAAAGCATGGGACTGTAAAACCTATCACAGGGTGTTAAAAAAGGACAGCAGAGGTGCCCTCATTGTAAGATTGCCTTTTCAATTGGCTGAGCCTTGGTCAAACTCTTCTATAAATGTACAGTTCTGATTTATGGATTTTGTGTACATACTGTCTGTCCAGAATGACTAACCTACTGTTGAACCAAACATCTAATAAATTCTCTGTGCTTCAGGATATTGTGGCCTCTTCAGTCTCTCCTATCTGAGAGACTAAGTCTGGCCCTGCTGTGAACAAAATTTTTTTTTCTTCCACACCTCAGTGTGAACTTCCTGTGTTCAAATTCATAACAAAATGTCTACGACTGTGAGCTGAATCCTCACACTAACACTCTCCATGTCACAGAGTACTCCGAGCTTTGTATTGATTGTCCCAGCAAGGTTGATGCTACAGTGCTGAGTGAAAAATAATAGAAACTGTCAACTCTCTGTGTTCCTTCAGAGACCGTGCTGTTGAGAGTGTCAACCCCTTTCAGGATGGAGACATGAGTTGATGTGAGGACAGATGTGGGCTTAGGGATTTTAGTGACTTGAGGGGTCTTGAAGGTCGTGGAGGGGACACAGCTCTGCTCACCTGACAGGCTGTGTGCATTGCTCTCCATTCTTAGCCTTGTCTTCCAGGCTTCTGCATAGTCTGGGATTTCTGGTCAACCAACTATTGCTGAATGTGGCGTGCAGGTTCTGGGATGTCCCTGTATAGTCGTATGAAGTGTTTCTTCAAGTACTTATGTTATAAACATTAAAAGATGGAGTTGATGAGCTCTGGGCCACTCGGGGTCCTGTGATTGCCACATTGTAGCCTCCTAATCTTGTCTTATTTGTGGTTTCACGTATTGCTACTTTTCAGTCAGACCAGTGTTTGTGAGCGTGAGACTCTGTGGCTCCTGACATTGAAGTCTATTGGTATTTATTTTATTATTAATTGTTTTGATAATTAACAGTGTGGCACCATTCATTGGTCTTTATTTCAGGAAATGCTGTCCTTCAGGGACGTGGCCATTGATTTCTCTCCTGAAGAGTGGGAACTTCTGGAGCCCGCTCAGTGGAATCTGTACAGGGACGTGATGTTGGAGAATTACAGCAACCTTGTGTTCCTGGGTGAGCATTGCATCTATACTCAATTCTTTTTCATTATAAACAGGTAGCTTTCTCCTTTGGTATATTATCTCATTGAGCTTTCTATTATACCTTTCCTTGTAAGGAAACATAGAAGAGGTTGATACATAGTAAGAAACATCTTGCTGTTCTTTGTCTGTAACTTGCCTATGTTGGAATATATTTCCTTCACTCTAGAGGGAATCTTAGAAATATAATGAAAATATTTCACAATTCAGTTTTTTAGTGTTTTCCCTTTAAATGAAAATCAGAATCTGCAGATTGTAAGGCCCTGCACAGTGTTTTAATATACCTATAAGAAAACATATAAAAGAATTAATTTATATATAATTTTTTTATTGCATCATCTTTTCTTATAAGCAGTATTCTAGAAGGAACCAGCCTATTCCCACTCAAACAGTGTTGCTCCTCTTTCCTACAAACAGGTCTTGCTGTCGCTAAGCCATATTTGGTAACGTTTCTGGAGCAAAACCAAGAATCTTTGGGTGTGAAGAGACAAACATCAGCCTCCAATCCTCCAGGTGCGTAAAATGAGGGGGTCAGAGGACAGATGAGATGTCCAAAGATATGAGGAGGCCAGGATCTTCCATGAACACTGAGACATTCGTTTATGTAGAAATTGTTTTTAAGGTATTGCCTTTAAAGTCTTCTGCGATCTTGAGAAGACATCTCTGAGACACTTGCAGTGGTCTAAATGTCTAAGCTTTTTCTTTGCCCTCTTGGGGAGCTCTGGGCATAAGCAGACTGACCCAGAAAGAACTTTCCAACCTCATGTGGCATTGGCCTTACTCTGTTTTGGCTTGAGAGGATTTTAATCAGTGCTTCTATTTCCTTGGGGCATTTAGGTCTATTTAAATGATGTATATGGTAACTTCAATGAGTGGTATCTATGAAGAAAATTATGCGTATATTTTGGATTTTCCAATTTTATAGAGTACAGGTGTTAGAAGTATATTCTTTGGATTTCCTTGGTGTCTGATGTTATGTCCTCCTTTATTTTTTCTTTTGATTTTGTTAATTTGAATGTTCTCTCTTTGTCTTTTCCTTAGTTTGGATAAGGGCTTGTCCATCTTGTTGATTTTCTCAAAAGCCAACTCTTTGTTTCATTGAGTCTTTGTATTGTTTCTTTGTTTCTGTTTTATTGACTCCAGCCCTGAGTTTGATTATTCCCTGCCACCTACTCCTCTTGGGTGTTTCCTTCCCTTTGTTTTAGAGCTTTCCTCTGTGCTGTTATGTAGCTAGTGTGAGATCTCTCCAGTTTCTTAACGAAGGCACTTAGTGCTATGAGCTTTCTTCTTAGGACTGTTTTCCTTGTGTCCCCTGTAAGTTTGGGTGTGTTGTGCATTCATTTTCATTCAATTCTAGGAAGTCTTTCCATTTCTTTCTTAATTTCTGCCTTGACCTAGTAGTCATTCTATAGAGAGTTTTCAGTTTCCATGAGTGTGGAGGCTTTCTACTGTTACTAAGATCCAGCTTTTATCCATGGTGGTCTGAAAGGATACAGAGACTATTGCAGTTGTCTTATGTCTGTTGAGACTTGCCTTGTGACTGGGTATATGAGATGGTGAGAAGAAGGTATATTCTTTTGTGTTTGAGTGACATGCTCTTTCTATATATTTTAGGTACATTTGATTCATAACACCTGTTGGCTCCATTATTTCTCTGTTTTTGTCTGGACGACATGTCCATCGGTGAGAGTGGGGTATTGAAGTCTCCCACTATTAACGTGTGAGGGTCCATGAGGGATTTAAGCTTCAGTATAGTTTCTTTCCCAAACATGTCCCTTGCATTTGGGACATAGATGTTGAGAATTGAGATGTCATCCTGGTGGGTTTTCCCTTTGATGTGTATGAAGTGTCCTTCCCCATGTGTTTTGAATAATTTTTGTTAGAAGTCTATCTTGTTAGATATTAGAATAGCTACACCAGCTTGGTTTTTTGGGTCCATTTGCTTGGAAACTTTTTCCAACATTTTACTCTGATATAATGTGTATCTTTGATGTTGAGGTGTATTTTTTGTATACAGCACAAGAATAGATTCTGGTTTTGCATCCATTCTCTTACCCTGTCTCCCTTTACTGGGAATTAGGTCATTAATGTTGAGAGACATTAATGACCAATGATTGTTAATTCCTGCTATTTTGTTGGTGGTGGAAAACTGAGGGGGGGGGGTGTTGCTTGCCTTTTGGTTTCACTGGTGTGAAATTATTTATTTCTTATGATTTCATGCTTTTATTCATCCCTCTTGGGGTGGAGTTTACCTTCTAGTGTTTTCTGTAGGACTGGATCTATAAATAGATATTCATTAAATTTGACCTTGTCATGGAATGTCTTGTTTTATCCCTGTATCGTGATTGAAAGTTTTGCTGGATATACTAGGCTGGGATGGCATCCATGGTCTCTTAGATACTGCAAGACATAATTCCAGGCACTTCTAATTTTAGAGCCTCTAACTCCTCTTTGAGAAGTCAGGAGTGATTCTGTTTTGTTTTGTTTTTTGTTTTGTTTGTTGAGACGATTTTTCTGTATAGCCCTGGATGTCCTGGAACTCACTCTGTAGACCAGACTGACCGCAAACTAGGAAATCGGCCTGCCTCTGCCTTCCTGTTGGGATTAAAGGCGTGCACCACCACTGCTCGGCTTTTTTTTTTTTTTTTTAATAAATCTACTTATTTTATATATGTGAGTACATTGTAGTTCTCTTCAGACACACCAGAAGAGGGCACCAGATCTCATTGTAGGTGATTGTGAGCCGCCATGTGGTTGCTGGGAATTGAATTCAGGACCTCTGGAAGAGCAGTCAAGTTCTCTTAACCACTGAGCTATCTCTCCAGCCCAGGAGTGATTTTAATAGGTCTCCTGGTATATGTTACTTGGCCTTTTCCCACTGCAGCTTTTAATATTCTTTCCTCATTCTGTATATTTAATGTTTTGAATATTATCTGGCATGAGGACATTCTTCTCTGGGCCTGTCAATTTACTTTTCTGTAAGTTCCTTGTACCTTTAAAGGCATCTCCTTCTTTAAGTTAGGAACATTTTCTTCTATGATGTTGTTAGAAATATTTTTAGGCCTTTGTGCTGGGATTCTTCTTCTTTTATTCCTATCTTTCTTAGGCTCTGTCTTTTCATGTTATACCAGATTTTCTCAACTGTAGTTCCTGTTAACATGCCTAGATTTCCTATTTCTAGGATTCCCTCAGTTTGTGTTTTCTTTATTTCTTTGATTTTTGTTTTCAGGTCTTGGAATAGTTTCATTCATTTCCTTTACCCATTTGTTCACTTCTTTATTTAATTATATTAGCTTTCTTTAAGAGATGTATTGATTTCCTCCAATTGTTTGTATTTTTATGAATTTCATTAAGGAATTTATTCATTTCCTTTTTAAGAACCTCTATCATCTTCATATAGTTGGTTCTGGTCTTTTGCTTGTACTTCATCTGTGTTGGGATATTCAGGGCTTGCTGTAGTACAGTTGCTGAGTTCTGGTGGTGACGCATTGCCTAGGCTGTTGTTTGGTCTTTACACCTCCATCTAGGCATCTGGGTTTGCCTTAGTTATGAGTTTTGTTGCTGATTTCTGCATTTGTCTTACTTAATGGGTTTTTTCTTCATAGTTTCTATTTCTTCTCTGGTCTTCTGGCCTGGTGGCCTATGTTTATGGTGACAGGTGAGTCTACTGGTTCACTGTGGTGCCTCGACTGGAGTTGAATCCCTGGGTGACCTCTAGGGTTGTGGGTGCCGGCATGGCCTCTAGGGTTCTAGAGTTTTACCTGGGGTTCCAGTTCTAGTTGTGTCCTCTGGTAGAGCAGTGGGATTCTACATGTTTTGTGGGCTGGGATATGGTGATGAGGGGGCTGCGAGCTGGTCTAGCAAATCTGTGTGTACTCTGAGGAATGTTGGTGGTCTCTGGGCATGGTCTTATTTGGGGTTCTAGGTACCATCATGGACTCTGCAGAGCAGGGTCTTTTCCTGTAGTTGTTAGCCCTACAATTTACATTTAAGAAGTCAAAAACTTTTATTTATAAAACTTATAATATTGTAAATATTTATTCTGAAATTCCAAGTTATATTATAGCTAGTGAAATGCTTATTTGCAGAGTCCAGTCATGGACAACCATTGTGGCTAGTCCTATAGGCAGCATTATGTCTACATTTAACATGAGTTAAAAAGAAAGACGGGAACATGTGTTCTCTTCGAAAGATCTGTTGATTTTCTTTAAACTTCGTTCTTGAGTATATAGGGCTATTGGCTTCTGGATATATTCAGTAAGCACTGAGTACAAATTAATTATACTGAATGTTTTCATTGCTTGAGACATTTAGGATACGAGGGCAGAATCTAAAATCCTCTTAAGCATGGGAGGATCCATCCCTGTCTTGTGAAACAGGAGGAGTAATTCATCTTCCCTGTACATAAGGAGTTGAAGTTCCTGATCTGGCTTACAGTTCAGAGGGAGACAGGAGCTTCCGAAGCTGACAAGAGTTATTGCCCATGTCTCCTTATCCTTCCTTATCCTCTGTAGGTCTGTGTGCCATCGGAGGGCAAGTGTGCTATTTGATCTTGGCAGTGTCCTACCATGCAAGTGTAGTTTGTAGATGTAACCCTTTTCATCCAAGCATTCAGTTTCAATAACCATTTTTAAGTACACCTGATTTTGAACATTTTTGGATATTAAGCAATGTTTAAGTTGAACTTCACTGTGTTTGAGATACATGCCTTATGCTTAACTTGGGGACGTGCAGAGCACTGTCTAATGGAAGGTGTAAATTTGTCTCTCCCTCCAATCTTGTCTCTATAAATGAATTCCATTTGTATTTTCATGAATACAAACACACTTCTGGTCATATCAAGGATAGATAATCATTGATAACGTGACCAATCCTTAAGTATACTCATTAATCACCTTTGCTATAACACCTTACAATCAATTAGTGGCTCTCATAGGATTACGACGTAATAAAGGAAAGTAATTTATCTCTGTTAAAAATTCACAAAAAGAAAGTCATTCTTGTGATACCTCAGCAGTAGTGGTTCTCAACCTTCATAATGCTACGACCCTTTAATACACTTCCTCATGTTGTAGTGAACTAACCACAAAATTGTTTTCATTGCTACTTCATAACTGTAAACTTGCCTCTCAAAGAGTCTCGGAAACCTTGAGGAGATGAGATCCAGGTGGCTTGCAACAAGCCCAGTGCAGGGAGGTTAAGGGGAGTGGGGAGGTGGGAGTGGTGTTCTGGCTTAACTCTGAGTAAGCGACAAGAGTAGGAATGTCTTCTAAGGGAGACTTGGGAGGCACTGTAAGGCTCTCCATGACTAAGGGCTCCCCCACTGTGATATTGATGAAGGGGACAGCTCTTCTTATCCAAACTGCTTTATTCATGGTGGATAAAGATGCATGAATCTTAGGGTTGAACAGGGATTAAGTACCTTTTGCAGAAAGGGATTCCTAGGAGGGGAAGCTCATTGACTAAACACTCAGGGCCTGCCTAGATACCTCATTAGCATGGAGAACTCTAGATTCTACACTAAGTGACTGGTTGTCATGGTCCTGTTTAGTAGGGTGTCCTCATCATGTGCTCCAGTGCAGGGACCTTGTTGTGACTCATGCTGTTCTCAATTATGAGTTTGATTGGGGTTCTGAACTAGCTACTACTTTACCAGTTCTCTTGTGTAATAACATAGCCCACTGTGTTATTTGTATTGTATTAGCCCTACAATTTGTATTAGTGAGTCATCTCATCAAACTGCTTTGTGAATTATAAAAATATCTTCTAAATTTTTTCCTGTGACCTACTCAATAATAAGGATTTAAATGTATAATGAATTTTGTTTTTCTTTTGATGGCGGCCCAATGCCACAATCACAGTTGGCTTTCTCTTTTCCAGACTACACTACTTTATACCTTCATGGACGTCCAACTATATCGTATTTGTATTGTTTAATAGGCTTTATTGCTGTTACTAAAATGACCTGACAACTTAGTTAGCTATTTAACTTTGAAAAATATGACATTATGTCTATGTTTTATTTGGTTCTGCAGATATTCCGGTTGAAGGATAGATTAGATCACCCACTACATGTTTTTTACTTATATTCAGTACCTACACTCAAGTAGATTTTCATTGATGGTTAAATATGTGTGACTAAAGCTCCCTATTTTAAAGATAAACATTGTAAGTATGGTGACTGTTTCTTAGCTTTTGTTCATATGTCAACTCTTGTTCAACAGGAACGACAGGCAATGAATTTGACAATCACAGCGAGCACATTGATCACAACTCTCTTATGCAGTGCCAGAGGATTCACACAGAAGAGGAACCCTACTACTTTGAAGAATGTGGTGAGGCCCTAAGTTCTCAGGCAACACTTTCTATACGCCAGAGACATTATATTGGAGACAAACCCTACAAGTGTAAAGAATGTCATAAAACCCTTAGCAGTCGCTCATCACTTTTAATACACCAGAAATATCACACTGATGAAAAAACCTACAAGTGTGAAAAATGTGGCAAAGGGTTTTTCCGTTCCTCAGATCTTCAGCATCATCAAAAAATTCATACTGGAGAGAAACCATACAAGTGTGAAGAATGTCACAAAGCCTTTCTTCACCACTCATATCTTAGGAAACACCAGGCAGTTCACACTGGAGAGAAACCCTACAAGTGTGAAGAGTGTGGAAATTCATTTTACTATCCTGCAATGCTGAAACAACATCAAAGAATTCATTCTGGAGAGAAACCTGATAAGTGTGAAGAATGTGGAAAAGTCTTTTCCTCTGCTTTCTTCCTTAACCAACATAAAGGAATTGATTCTGAAGAGAAAAAGTACAAGTGTAAAGAATGTGGCAAATCCTTTTGCTATCGTTCATATCTTAGGGAACATTACAGAAGGCATTCTGGAGAGTATCCCTACAAGTGTGAAGAATGTGGCAAAGGGTTTTCCCGTTCTTCAAAGCTTCAGGAACATCAAACAATTCATACTGGAGTCAAGCCATACAATTGTGAAGAATGTGGCAAATGCTTTTCATCTCTTACATCCCTTAAAAGACATCAGATCATCCATTCTGAAGACACTCCCCATGAGTGTGTCGAATGTGGCAAAAGGTTTTCTAGTTCTTCCCGCCTTCAGGAACACCAAAAAATTCATACTGAAGAGAAACCATACAAATGTGAAGAATGTCACAAAGCCTTTCTTTATCACTCGTTTCTTAGGAGACACCAGGCAGTTCATACTAGAGAGAAACCTTACAAGTGTAAAGAGTGTGGAAAATGTTTTTCTTCCTTTACATCGCTTAAAAGACATCAAATCCATTCTGTAGACACTACCCATGACTGTGTATAATGTGGCAAAAGGTTTTCTAGTTTTTCCCACCTATAGGAACATCTAGAAATTTATACTGAAGTGAAACCATACAAATGTAAAGAATGTCACAAAGCCTTTCTTTCTCACTTATTTCTTAGGAGACACCAGGAAGTTCATGTTGGAGAGAAACCCTACAAGTGTGATCATTGTGGGAAATGTTTGTCCTCTTTTTCAACTCTTAAAAGACATCAAATAACTCATTATAAAGACAGTCTCTATGAGTCTGTGGAATGTTTAAAGCCCTTTGTACTGTCAACCCTTAAGAAACACAAGTTTGTTCATTCTGGAGAGGAGCCATACAAGTGTGACAATGTGGGAAAGCTTTGTCTTCTAATTATTCCCTGATTCAGCACATGTTGTGGCATACTGGAGTGAAATCTTACTAGTTGGAAGAATATACCAAAATATTTTACTCTAATTTACTACTGAAGAAACATTTTTAAAAAAAATATCAATGTCAAGAGAAACCATGGAAATGTGATCAATGTGGAAAAAAGGGTTTTTCCATTGACTATTATCTGATTCAGCATAACATGATACATACTGGAAAGAAACAGCAAAATTTGAAGAGTGTGGCAAAATGTTTTACTCTGTGTTAGAGCTTACATTCCAAAATATTCATAATGTAGAAAAACCATGCAAGTGTGAAAAGTGTCTCATTGCATGACCTTATCTCTGTTTACCCACTAACTTAATTATTTTGAAATGTTTAATATATCCACCAGCAAAATGCTAAGAATGTAATCAGAGGACAGTAGAGACATATCTTTGAAATAATCTCCCACCACTCTCTAAACCAGTGTGTTTGGAATATACCTTGATTGATAAATTTCTTTCTTCTGTGACTCTCAGTATACCATGAACCTGTTACCATGCTGTTACATTGTTGTTTAGGTGACCTGAATCTAAGTACTGGGCCATGGTATACTTATTGTTGTTTTCCTGGTGGAGAAACCCAAGCGCCTATAATAATATCTCATGGGCTTTGTAAGAAGTTCTATAAACTCACATTTCTCACCAAAATGGACTTTGGTGAAATGATCTGCATTAGTGCCAGTCGGCTTGAGGCAGATGAGAATTAGTGTTTGTCTCCCCCAGGAAATGCTGAAAGAACAGATTGTCAGTCCTGTGTGGTTCCAGAATAATGAATCTCTCATCTGCTTTAATTAAGAAAGGTGTGTGTGTGTGTGTGTGTGTGTGTGTGTGTGTGTGTACCATCACCATTTTCATAGCAACAAATTCACATACTGTAAGGACCAAAGCCAAAAGCACTCACTGAGCATAGATGATAGATTTGATTATTGTTGGAACCTAGATAAAATATTAAAGCCTACATGAAACATTAGGGCCTAGGTAAAATGTTAAGGCCTAGGTAATAGTTACCTGGGTAGCCTGCCATTATAAGGAAATTTTATCAGATGTTTCTGCTGTTACTAGGAATGTTTCTAACAAGCAGTTGATGAAATATTCTGTTATATTCTCTGCTCTTGGAAACTAATGGCTATAGAAGTCAG
>JANHMN010001416.1:0-11336 GCA_030674055.1 Rhabdomys pumilio
CTAACTAAGTGACACTACATTCAGACAGACATCAGGGCAGAAATCCAGGACCATTAAGAAGTACAGCTCCCTCTCCCTAGACTCCAGTAATCCCATCGCATAGACTTGTGGGAAATGTAGTACGAAACGCGGTGACGTCACAGTTCGGTACTTTTGGTAAATAGTTTATCTTTTAGTAAGCATGTGCGGCTCTTATCCAAAGCTGGGCCAGACTCTGGTCCTGTTAGGCTTTCCTGTTGGATCTCTAACATGGAGGTTGGTCCAGGGTTCGTCACCCAAGGGGCTGTGCGGGGTGCGTAGGTCCGGAGGGAACACGCAGGGATGGAATGGGGGGCAAGGAGGAGCTGATTTGGAGGAGCGCTCTGGTCAGGACTGGGGGGAGGGCGCTGCGGGTGGTGGTGGGAGTGACCTCTGTGTTGGACTGACAGAATTTAGGGACTGGAGAAACTTGTAAGGACCATTACTGCCTGGGCAATGTTGATTGGGTGAAGGTCTTTGCCTGGACGCGGTGATCCTGGGCGTTCACTTTCCAGCTTGCTGGTGGAAGCATTTGCTCATTAGCTGGGTCACCCTCACGTGGATGTTGCTGGATTTCTCAGTATGTTTAGATAAGAGGAGATCTGGTCCTTTCTGTACTGTATGGCTGTCTGTTAAGGGGTTCAAGACCACGGAGAAAACCCTCCGAACAAAACTAGGAATTAAAACCATAAAAATCAAACCAACCAACAAAACGAAACTGCTTTATTTAGAGCCACTATCTCCTTTGCCAATTTGAGAACTGCTGCAAAAGGGAAGGCAGGGGTTGGAATTCTCCAAGTCACAAAACACAATTGTCTCAACTCGGGATTTTTCTGCTTCATGTTTTTTGTTTTCTGAGCAAGCAGCAGTTAAGAGATATTACAGAAGGAGAATGCACATCCGGTTACTGTTGTTTGCTGTTATGTTGCTTGTGTTGTACAAAGCTCAGTTGGAAATGGAGCTAGTTTTAAATCATCGCACATGCAATTACTCTTGTCTTACTTTGAGGTGACAGAACCAGCTAGGTTCCAGGGTCAGACTCCTGGAAAGGACATTGGTGAACGTGATGTTTATCCCACTTTCTTTGAAATGACTGTGGATTTAAAGAAGATTCACTTGGAATTGGAATCTTTCATGGAGGATGTTTAGTTCCTCACTTGAAAGTAGCTGGACACCCATGTTTGCTAAAAGGATATTGAGCTGCTTCTCAATGGAGGATTAATTAAAATTTCTGTAAGAAAAACAGATAAAACTTTTGCCTCAGTGGTTGTAACCTTAGAGGTTGTAAAGCATGGGACTGTAAAACCTATCACAGGGTGTTAAAAAAGGACAGCAGAGGTGCCCTCATTGTAAGATTGCCTTTTCAATTGGCTGAGCCTTGGTCAAACTCTTCTATAAATGTACAGTTCTGATTTATGGATTTTGTGTACATACTGTCTGTCCAGAATGACTAACCTACTGTTGAACCAAACATCTAATAAATTCTCTGTGCTTCAGGATATTGTGGCCTCTTCAGTCTCTCCTATCTGAGAGACTAAGTCTGGCCCTGCTGTGTACAAAAATTTTTTTCCTTCCACACCTCAGTGTGAACTTCCTGTGTTCAAATTCATAACAAAATGTCTACGACTGTGAGCTGAATCCTCACACTAACACTCCCCATGTCACAGAGTGCTCCGAGCTTTGTATTGATTGTCCCAGCAAGGTTGATGCTACAGTGCTGAGTGAAAAATAATAGAAACTGTCAACTCTCTGTGTTCCTTCAGAGACCGTGCTGTTGAGAGTGTCAGCCCCTTTCAGGATGGAGACATGAGTTGATGTGAGGACAGATGTGGGCTTAGGGATTTTAGTGACTTGAGGGGTCTTGAAGGTCGTGGAGGGGACACAGCTCTGCTCACCTGACAGGCTGTGTGCATTGCTCTCCATTCTTAGCCTTGTCTTCCAGGCTTCTGCATAGTCTGGGATTTCTGGTCAACCAACTATTGCTGAATGTGGCGTGCGGGTTCTGTGATGTCCCTGTATAGTCTTATGAAGTATTTCTTCAAGTACTTATGATATAAACATTAAAAGATGGAGTTGACGAGCTCTGGGCCACTCGGGGTCCTGCGATTGCCACACTGTAGCCTCCTAATCTTGTCTTATTTGTGATTTCACGTATTGCTACTTTTCAGTCAGACCAGTGTTTGTGAGCGTGAGACTCTGTGGCTCCTGACATTGAAGTCTATTGGTATTTATTTTATTATTAATTGTTTTGATAATTAACAGTGTGGCACCATTCATTGGTCTTTATTTCAGGAAATGCTGTCCTTCAGGGACGTGGCCATTGATTTCTCTCCTGAAGAGTGGGAACTTCTGGAGCCCGCTCAGTGGAATCTGTACAGGGACGTGATGTTGGAGAATTACAGCAACCTTGTGTTCCTGGGTGAGCATTGCATCTATACTCAATTCTTTTTCATTATAAACAGGTAGCTTTCTCCTTTGGTATATTATCTCATTGAGCTTTCTATCATACCTTTCCTTGTAAGGAAACATAGAAGTGGTTGATACATAGTAAGAAACATCTTGCTGTTCTTTGTCTGTAACTTGCCTATGTTGGAATATATTTCCTTCACTCTAGAGGGAATCTTAGAAATATAATGAAAATATTTCACAATTCAGTTTTTTAGTGTTTTCCCTTTAAATGAAAATCAGAATCTGCAGATTGTAAGGCCCCGCACAGTGTTTTAATATACCTATAAGAAAACATATAAAGGATTAATTTATTTATAATTTCTTTATTGCATCATCTTTTCTTATAAGCAGTATTCTAGAAGGAACCAGCCTATTCCCACTCAAACAGTGTTGCTCCTCTTTCCTACAAACAGGTCTTGCTGTCGCTAAGCCATATTTGGTAACATTTCTGGAGCAAAACCAAGAATCTTTGGGTGTGAAGAGACAAACATCAGCCTTCAATCCTCCAGGTTCGTAAAATGAGGGGGTCAGAGGACAGATGAGATGTCCAAAGATATAAGAGGAGGCCAGGATCTTCCATGAACACTGAGACATTCGTTTACGTAGAAATTGTTTTTAAGGTATTGCCTTTAAAGTCTTCTGCGATCTTGAGAAGACATCTCTGAGACACTTGCAGTGGTCTAAATGTCTAAGCTTTTTCTTTGCCCTCTTGGGGAGCTCTGGTCGTAAGCAGACTGACCCAGAAAGAACTTTCCAACCTCATGTGGCATTGGCCTTACTCTGTTTTGGCTTGAGAGGATTTTAATCAGTGCTTCTATTTCCTTAGGGCATTTAGGTCTATTTAAATGATGTATATGGTAACTTCAATGAGTGGTATCTATGAAGAAAATTATGCGTATATTTTGGATTTTCCAATTTTATAGAGTACAGGTGTTAGAAGTATATTCTTTGGATTTCCTTGGTGTCTGATGTTATGTCCTCCTTTATTTTTTCTTTAGATTTTGTTAATTTGAATGTTCTCTCTTTGTCTTTTCCTTAGTTTGGATAAGGGCTTGTCCATCTTGTTGATTTTCTCAAAAACCAACTCTTTGTTTCATTGAGTCTTTGTATTGTTTCTTTGTTTCTGTTTTATTGACTCCAGCCCTGAGTTTGATTATTCCCTGCCACCTACTCCTCTTGGGCGTTTCCTTCCCTTTGTTTTAGAGCTTTCCTCTGTGCTGTTATGTAGCTAGTGTGAGATCTCTCCAGTTTCTTCACGAAGGCACTTAGTGCTATGAGCTTTCTTCTTAGGACTGTTTTCCTTGTGTCCCCTGTAAGTTTGGGTGTGTTGTGCATTCATTTTCATTCAATTCTAGGAAGTCTTTCCATTTCTTTCTTAATTTCTGCCTTGACCTAGTAGTCATTCTATAGAGAGTTTTCAGTTTCCATGAGTGTGTAGGCTTTCTACTGTTATTAAGATCCAGCTTTTATCCATGGTGGTCTGAAAGGATACAGAGACTATTGCAGTTGTCTTATGTCTGTTGAGACTTGCCTTGTGACTGGGTATATGAGATGGTGAGAAGAAGGTATATTCTTTTGTGTTTGGGTTTCATGCTCTTTCTATATATTTTAGGTACATTTGAATTCATAACATCTGTTGGCTCCATTATTTCTCTGTTTTTGTCTGGACGACATGTCCATTGGTGAGAGTAGGGTATTGAAGTCTCCCACTGTTAATGTGTGAGGGTCCATGAGGGATTTAAGCTTCAGTATAGTTTCTTTCCCAAACATGTCCCTTGCATTTGGGACATAGATGTCGAGAATTGAGATGTCATCCTGGTGTGTTTTCCCTTTGATGTGTATGAAGTGTCCTTCCCCATGTGTTTTGAATAATTTTTGTTAGAAGTCTATCTTGTTAGATATTAGAATAGCTACACCAGCTTGGTTTTTTGGGTCCATTTGCTTGGAAACTTTTTCCAACATTTTACTCTGATATAATGTGTATCTTTGATGTTGAGGTGTATTTTTTGTATACAGCACAAGAATAGATTCTGGTTTTGCATCCATTCTCTTACCCTGTCTCCCTTTACTGGGAATTAGGTCATTAATGTTGAGAGACATTAATGACCAATGATTGTTAATTCCTGCTATTTTGTTGGTGGTGGAAAACTGAGGGGGGGGGGTGTTGCTTGCCTTTTGGTTTCACTGGTGTGAAATTATTTATTTCTTATGATTTCATGCTTTTATTCATCCCTCTTGGGGTGGAGTTTACCTTCTAGTGTTTTCTGTAGGACTGGATCTATAAATAGATATTCATTAAATTTGACCTTGTCATGGAATGTCTTGTTTTATCCCTGTATCGTGATTGAAAGTTTTGCTGGATATACTAGGCTGGGATGGCATCCATGGTCTCTTAGATACTGCAAGACATAATTCCAGGCACTTCTAATTTTAGAGCCTCTAACTCCTCTTTGAGAAGTCAGGAGTGATTCTGTTTTGTTTTGTTTTTTGTTTTGTTTGTTGAGACGATTTTTCTGTATAGCCCTGGATGTCCTGGAACTCACTCTGTAGACCAGACTGACCGCAAACTAGGAAATCGGCCTGCCTCTGCCTTCCTGTTGGGATTAAAGGCGTGCACCACCACTGCTCGGCTTTTTTTTTTTTTTTTTAATAAATCTACTTATTTTATATATGTGAGTACATTGTAGTTCTCTTCAGACACACCAGAAGAGGGCACCAGATCTCATTGTAGGTGATTGTGAGCCGCCATGTGGTTGCTGGGAATTGAATTCAGGACCTCTGGAAGAGCAGTCAAGTTCTCTTAACCACTGAGCTATCTCTCCAGCCCAGGAGTGATTTTAATAGGTCTCCTGGTATATGTTACTTGGCCTTTTCCCACTGCAGCTTTTAATATTCTTTCCTCATTCTGTATATTTAATGTTTTGAATATTATCTGGCATGAGGACATTCTTCTCTGGGCCTGTCAATTTACTTTTCTGTAAGTTCCTTGTACCTTTAAAGGCATCTCCTTCTTTAAGTTAGGAACATTTTCTTCTATGATGTTGTTAGAAATATTTTTAGGCCTTTGTGCTGGGATTCTTCTTCTTTTATTCCTATCTTTCTTAGGCTCTGTCTTTTCATGTTATACCAGATTTTCTCAACTGTAGTTCCTGTTAACATGCCTAGATTTCCTATTTCTAGGATTCCCTCAGTTTGTGTTTTCTTTATTTCTTTGATTTTTGTTTTCAGGTCTTGGAATAGTTTCATTCATTTCCTTTACCCATTTGTTCACTTCTTTATTTAATTATATTAGCTTTCTTTAAGAGATGTATTGATTTCCTCCAATTGTTTGTATTTTTATGAATTTCATTAAGGAATTTATTCATTTCCTTTTTAAGAACCTCTATCATCTTCATATAGTTGGTTCTGGTCTTTTGCTTGTACTTCATCTGTGTTGGGATATTCAGGGCTTGCTGTAGTACAGTTGCTGAGTTCTGGTGGTGACGCATTGCCTAGGCTGTTGTTTGGTCTTTACACCTCCATCTAGGCATCTGGGTTTGCCTTAGTTATGAGTTTTGTTGCTGATTTCTGCATTTGTCTTACTTAATGGGTTTTTTCTTCATAGTTTCTATTTCTTCTCTGGTCTTCTGGCCTGGTGGCCTATGTTTATGGTGACAGGTGAGTCTACTGGTTCACTGTGGTGCCTCGACTGGAGTTGAATCCCTGGGTGACCTCTAGGGTTGTGGGTGCCGGCATGGCCTCTAGGGTTCTAGAGTTTTACCTGGGGTTCCAGTTCTAGTTGTGTCCTCTGGTAGAGCAGTGGGATTCTACATGTTTTGTGGGCTGGGATATGGTGATGAGGGGGCTGCGAGCTGGTCTAGCAAATCTGTGTGTACTCTGAGGAATGTTGGTGGTCTCTGGGCATGGTCTTATTTGGGGTTCTAGGTACCATCATGGACTCTGCAGAGCAGGGTCTTTTCCTGTAGTTGTTAGCCCTACAATTTACATTTAAGAAGTCAAAAACTTTTATTTATAAAACTTATAATATTGTAAATATTTATTCTGAAATTCCAAGTTATATTATAGCTAGTGAAATGCTTATTTGCAGAGTCCAGTCATGGACAACCATTGTGGCTAGTCCTATAGGCAGCATTATGTCTACATTTAACATGAGTTAAAAAGAAAGACGGGAACATGTGTTCTCTTCGAAAGATCTGTTGATTTTCTTTAAACTTCGTTCTTGAGTATATAGGGCTATTGGCTTCTGGATATATTCAGTAAGCACTGAGTACAAATTAATTATACTGAATGTTTTCATTGCTTGAGACATTTAGGATACGAGGGCAGAATCTAAAATCCTCTTAAGCATGGGAGGATCCATCCCTGTCTTGTGAAACAGGAGGAGTAATTCATCTTCCCTGTACATAAGGAGTTGAAGTTCCTGATCTGGCTTACAGTTCAGAGGGAGACAGGAGCTTCCGAAGCTGACAAGAGTTATTGCCCATGTCTCCTTATCCTTCCTTATCCTCTGTAGGTCTGTGTGCCATCGGAGGGCAAGTGTGCTATTTGATCTTGGCAGTGTCCTACCATGCAAGTGTAGTTTGTAGATGTAACCCTTTTCATCCAAGCATTCAGTTTCAATAACCATTTTTAAGTACACCTGATTTTGAACATTTTTGGATATTAAGCAATGTTTAAGTTGAACTTCACTGTGTTTGAGATACATGCCTTATGCTTAACTTGGGGACGTGCAGAGCACTGTCTAATGGAAGGTGTAAATTTGTCTCTCCCTCCAATCTTGTCTCTATAAATGAATTCCATTTGTATTTTCATGAATACAAACACACTTCTGGTCATATCAAGGATAGATAATCATTGATAACGTGACCAATCCTTAAGTATACTCATTAATCACCTTTGCTATAACACCTTACAATCAATTAGTGGCTCTCATAGGATTACGACGTAATAAAGGAAAGTAATTTATCTCTGTTAAAAATTCACAAAAAGAAAGTCATTCTTGTGATACCTCAGCAGTAGTGGTTCTCAACCTTCATAATGCTACGACCCTTTAATACACTTCCTCATGTTGTAGTGAACTAACCACAAAATTGTTTTCATTGCTACTTCATAACTGTAAACTTGCCTCTCAAAGAGTCTCGGAAACCTTGAGGAGATGAGATCCAGGTGGCTTGCAACAAGCCCAGTGCAGGGAGGTTAAGGGGAGTGGGGAGGTGGGAGTGGTGTTCTGGCTTAACTCTGAGTAAGCGACAAGAGTAGGAATGTCTTCTAAGGGAGACTTGGGAGGCACTGTAAGGCTCTCCATGACTAAGGGCTCCCCCACTGTGATATTGATGAAGGGGACAGCTCTTCTTATCCAAACTGCTTTATTCATGGTGGATAAAGATGCATGAATCTTAGGGTTGAACAGGGATTAAGTACCTTTTGCAGAAAGGGATTCCTAGGAGGGGAAGCTCATTGACTAAACACTCAGGGCCTGCCTAGATACCTCATTAGCATGGAGAACTCTAGATTCTACACTAAGTGACTGGTTGTCATGGTCCTGTTTAGTAGGGTGTCCTCATCATGTGCTCCAGTGCAGGGACCTTGTTGTGACTCATGCTGTTCTCAATTATGAGTTTGATTGGGGTTCTGAACTAGCTACTACTTTACCAGTTCTCTTGTGTAATAACATAGCCCACTGTGTTATTTGTATTGTATTAGCCCTACAATTTGTATTAGTGAGTCATCTCATCAAACTGCTTTGTGAATTATAAAAATATCTTCTAAATTTTTTCCTGTGACCTACTCAATAATAAGGATTTAAATGTATAATGAATTTTGTTTTTCTTTTGATGGCGGCCCAATGCCACAATCACAGTTGGCTTTCTCTTTTCCAGACTACACTACTTTATACCTTCATGGACGTCCAACTATATCGTATTTGTATTGTTTAATAGGCTTTATTGCTGTTACTAAAATGACCTGACAACTTAGTTAGCTATTTAACTTTGAAAAATATGACATTATGTCTATGTTTTATTTGGTTCTGCAGATATTCTGGTAGAAGGATAGATTAGATCACCCACTACATGTTTTTTACTTATATTCAGTACCTACACTCAAGTAGATTTTCATTGATGGTTAAATATGTGTGACTAAAGCTCCCTATTTTAAAGATAAACATTGTAAGTATGGTGACTGTTTCTTAGCTTTTGTTCATATGTCAACTCTTGTTCAACAGGAACGACAGGCAATGAATTTGACAATCACAGCGAGCACATTGATCACAACTCTCTTATGCAGTGCCAGAGGATTCACACAGAAGAGGAACCCTACTACTTTGAAGAATGTGGTGAGGCCCTAAGTTCTCAGGCAACACTTTCTATACGCCAGAGACATTATATTGGAGACAAACCCTACAAGTGTAAAGAATGTCATAAAACCCTTAGCAGTCGCTCATCACTTTTAATTCACCAGAAATATCACACTGATGAAAAAACCTACAAGTGTGAAAAATGTGGCAAAGGGTTTTTCCGTTCCTCAGATCTTCAGCATCATCAAAAAATTCATACTGGAGAGAAACCATACAAATGTGAAGAATGTCACAAAGCCTTTCTTCACCACTCATATCTTAGGAAACACCAGGCAGTTCACACTGGAGAGAAACCCTACAAGTGTGAAGAGTGTGGAAATTCCTTTTACTATCCTGCAATGCTGAAGCAACATCAAAGAATTCATTCTGGAGAGAAACCTGATAAGTGTGAAGAATGTGGAAAAGTCTTTTCCTCTGCTTTCTTCCTTAACCAACATAAAGGAATTGATTCTGAAGAGAAAAAGTACAAGTGTAAAGAATGTGGCAAATCCTTTTGCTATCGTTCATATCTTAGGGAACATTACAGAAGGCATTCTGGAGAGTATCCCTACAAGTGTGAAGAATGTGGCAAAGGGTTTTCCCGTTCTTCAAAGCTTCAGGAACATCAAACAATTCATACTGGAGTCAAGCCATACAATTGTGAAGAATGTGGCAAATGTTTTTCATCTCTTACATCCCTTAAAAGACATCAGATCATCCATTCTGAAGACACTCCCCATGAGTGTGTCGAATGTGGCAAAAGGTTTTCTAGTTCTTCCCGCCTTCAGGAACACCAAAAAATTCATACTGAAGAGAAACCATACAAGTGTGAAGAATGTCACAAAGCCTTCCTTTATCACTCGTTTCTTAGGAGACACCAGGCAGTTCATACTAGAGAGAAACCTTACAAGTGTAAAGAGTGTGGAAAATGTTTTTCTTCCTTTACATCGCTTAAAAGACATCAAATCCATTCTGTAGACACTACCCATGACTGTGTATAATGTGGCAAAAGGTTTTCTAGTTTTTCCCACCTATAGGAACATCTAGAAATTTATACTGAAGTGAAACCATACAAATGTAAAGAATGTCACAAAGCCTTTCTTTCTCACTTATTTCTTAGGAGACACCAGGAAGTTCATGTTGGAGAGAAACCCTACAAGTGTGATCATTGTGGGAAATGTTTGTCCTCTTTTTCAACTCTTAAAAGACATCAAATAACTCATTATAAAGACAGTCTCTATGAGTCTGTGGAATGTTTAAAGCCCTTTGTACTGTCAACCCTTAAGAAACACAAGTTTGTTCATTCTGGAGAGGAGCCATACAAGTGTGACAATGTGGGAAAGCTTTGTCTTCTAATTATTCCCTGATTCAGCACATGTTGTGGCATACTGGAGTGAAATCTTACTAGTTGGAAGAATATACCAAAATATTTTACTCTAATTTACTACTGAAGAAACATTTTTAAAAAAAATATCAATGTCAAGAGAAACCATGGAAATGTGATCAATGTGGAAAAAAGGGTTTTTCCATTGACTATTATCTGATTCAGCATAACATGATACATACTGGAAAGAAACAGCAAAATTTGAAGAGTGTGGCAAAATGTTTTACTCTGTGTTAGAGCTTACATTCCAAAATATTCATAATGTAGAAAAACCATGCAAGTGTGAAAAGTGTCTCATTGCATGACCTTATCTCTGTTTACCCACTAACTTAATTATTTTGAAATGTTTAATATATCCACCAGCAAAATGCTAAGAATGTAATCAGAGGACAGTAGAGACATATCTTTGAAATAATCTCCCACCACTCTCTAAACCAGTGTGTTTGGAATATACCTTGATTGATAAATTTCTTTCTTCTGTGACTCTCAGTATACCATGAACCTGTTACCATGCTGTTACATTGTTGTTTAGGTGACCTGAATCTAAGTACTGGGCCATGGTATACTTATTGTTGTTTTCCTGGTGGAGAAACCCAAGCGCCTATAATAATATCTCATGGGCTTTGTAAGAAGTTCTATAAACTCACATTTCTCACCAAAATGGACTTTGGTGAAATGATCTGCATTAGTGCCAGTCGGCTTGAGGCAGATGAGAATTAGTGTTTGTCTCCCCCAGGAAATGCTGAAAGAACAGATTGTCAGTCCTGTGTGGTTCCAGAATAATGAATCTCTCATCTGCTTTAATTAAGAAAGGTGTGTGTGTGTGTGTGTGTGTGTGTGTGTGTGTGTGTACCATCACCATTTTCATAGCAACAAATTCACATACTGTAAGGACCAAAGCCAAAAGCACTCACTGAGCATAGATGATAGATTTGATTATTGTTGGAACCTAGATAAAATATTAAAGCCTACATGAAACATTAGGGCCTAGGTAAAATGTTAAGGCCTAGGTAATAGTTACCTGGGTAGCCTGCCATTATAAGGAAATTTTATCAGATGTTTCTGCTGTTACTAGGAATGTTTCTAACAAGCAGTTGATGAAATATTCTGTTATATTCTCTGCTCTTGGAAACTAATGGCTATAGAAGTCAG
>JANHMN010001417.1:0-11335 GCA_030674055.1 Rhabdomys pumilio
CTGACTTCTATAGCCATTAGTTTCCAAGAGCAGAGAATATAACAGAATATTTCATCAACTGCTTGTTAGAAACATTCCTAGTAACAGCAGAAACATCTGATAAAATTTCCTTATAATGGCAGGCTACCCAGGTAACTATTACCTAGGCCTTAACATTTTACCTAGGCCCTAATGTTTCATGTAGGCTTTAATATTTTATCTAGGTTCCAACAATAATCAAATCTATCATCTATGCTCAGTGAGTGCTTTTGGCTTTGGTCCTTACAGTATGTGAATTTGTTGCTATGAAAATGGTGATGGTACACACACACACACACACACACACACACACACACACACCTTTCTTAATTAAAGCAGATGAGAGATTCATTATTCTGGAACCACACAGGACTGACAATCTGTTCTTTCAGCATTTCCTGGGGGAGACAAACACTAATTCTCATCTGCCTCAAGCCGACTGGCACTAATGCAGATCATTTCACCAAAGTCCATTTTGGTGAGAAATGTGAGTTTATAGAACTTCTTACAAAGCCCATGAGATATTATTATAGGCGCTTGGGTTTCTCCACCAGGAAAACAACAATAAGTATACCATGGCCCAGTACTTAGATTCAGGTCACCTAAACAACAATGTAACAGCATGGTAACAGGTTCATGGTATACTGAGAGTCACAGAAGAAAGAAATTTATCAATCAAGGTATATTCCAAACACACTGGTTTAGAGAGTGGTGGGAGATTATTTCAAAGATATGTCTCTACTGTCCTCTGATTACATTCTTAGCATTTTGCTGGTGGATATATTAAACATTTCAAAATAATTAAGTTAGTGGGTAAACAGAGATAAGGTCATGCAATGAGACACTTTTCACACTTGCATGGTTTTTCTACATTATGAATATTTTGGAATGTAAGCTCTAACACAGAGTAAAACATTTTGCCACACTCTTCAAATTTTGCTGTTTCTTTCCAGTATGTATCATGTTATGCTGAATCAGATAATAGTCAATGGAAAAACCCTTTTTTCCACATTGATCACATTTCCATGGTTTCTCTTGACATTGATATTTTTTTTAAAAATGTTTCTTCAGTAGTAAATTAGAGTAAAATATTTTGGTATATTCTTCCAACTAGTAAGATTTCACTCCAGTATGCCACAACATGTGCTGAATCAGGGAATAATTAGAAGACAAAGCTTTCCCACATTGTCACACTTGTATGGCTCCTCTCCAGAATGAACAAACTTGTGTTTCTTAAGGGTTGACAGTACAAAGGGCTTTAAACATTCCACAGACTCATAGAGACTGTCTTTATAATGAGTTATTTGATGTCTTTTAAGAGTTGAAAAAGAGGACAAACATTTCCCACAATGATCACACTTGTAGGGTTTCTCTCCAACATGAACTTCCTGGTGTCTCCTAAGAAATAAGTGAGAAAGAAAGGCTTTGTGACATTCTTTACATTTGTATGGTTTCACTTCAGTATAAATTTCTAGATGTTCCTATAGGTGGGAAAAACTAGAAAACCTTTTGCCACATTATACACAGTCATGGGTAGTGTCTACAGAATGGATTTGATGTCTTTTAAGCGATGTAAAGGAAGAAAAACATTTTCCACACTCTTTACACTTGTAAGGTTTCTCTCTAGTATGAACTGCCTGGTGTCTCCTAAGAAACGAGTGATAAAGGAAGGCTTTGTGACATTCTTCACACTTGTATGGTTTCTCTTCAGTATGAATTTTTTGGTGTTCCTGAAGGCGGGAAGAACTAGAAAACCTTTTGCCACATTCGACACACTCATGGGGAGTGTCTTCAGAATGGATGATCTGATGTCTTTTAAGGGATGTAAGAGATGAAAAACATTTGCCACATTCTTCACAATTGTATGGCTTGACTCCAGTATGAATTGTTTGATGTTCCTGAAGCTTTGAAGAACGGGAAAACCCTTTGCCACATTCTTCACACTTGTAGGGATACTCTCCAGAATGCCTTCTGTAATGTTCCCTAAGATATGAACGATAGCAAAAGGATTTGCCACATTCTTTACACTTGTACTTTTTCTCTTCAGAATCAATTCCTTTATGTTGGTTAAGGAAGAAAGCAGAGGAAAAGACTTTTCCACATTCTTCACACTTATCAGGTTTCTCTCCAGAATGAATTCTTTGATGTTGCTTCAGCATTGCAGGATAGTAAAAGGAATTTCCACACTCTTCACACTTGTAGGGTTTCTCTCCAGTGTGAACTGCCTGGTGTTTCCTAAGATATGAGTGGTGAAGAAAGGCTTTGTGACATTCTTCACATTTGTATGGTTTCTCTCCAGTATGAATTTTTTGATGATGCTGAAGATCTGAGGAACGGAAAAACCCTTTGCCACATTTTTCACACTTGTAGGTTTTTTCATCAGTGTGATATTTCTGGTGAATTAAAAGTGATGAGCGACTGCTAAGGGTTTTATGACATTCTTTACACTTGTAGGGTTTGTCTCCAATATAATGTCTCTGGCGTATAGAAAGTGTTGCCTGAGAACTTAGGGCCTCACCACATTCTTCAAAGTAGTAGGGTTCCTCTTCTGTGTGAATCCTCTGGCACTGCATAAGAGAGTTGTGATCAATGTGCTCGCTGTGATTGTCAAATTCATTGCCTGTCGTTCCTGTTGAACAAGAGTTGACATATGAACAAAAGCTAAGAAACAGTCACCATACTTACAATGTTTATCTTTAAAATAGGGAGCTTTAGTCACACATATTTAACCATCAATGAAAATCTACTTGAGTGTAGGTACTGAATATAAGTAAAAAACATGTAGTGGGTGATCTAATCTATCCTTCTACCAGAATATCTGCAGAACCAAATAAAACATAGACATAATGTCATATTTTTCAAAGTTAAATAGCTAACTAAGTTGTCAGGTCATTTTAGTAACAGCAATAAAGCCTATTAAACAATACAAATACGATATAGTTGGACGTCCATGAAGGTATAAAGTAGTGTAGTCTGGAAAAGAGAAAGCCAACTGTGATTGTGGCATTGGGCCGCCATCAAAAGAAAAACAAAATTCATTATACATTTAAATCCTTATTATTGAGTAGGTCACAGGAAAAAATTTAGAAGATATTTTTATAATTCACAAAGCAGTTTGATGAGATGACTCACTAATACAAATTGTAGGGCTAATACAATACAAATAACACAGTGGGCTATGTTATTACACAAGAGAACTGGTAAAGTAGTAGCTAGTTCAGAACCCCAATCAAACTCATAATTGAGAACAGCATGAGTCACAACAAGGTCCCTGCACTGGAGCACATGATGAGGACACCCTACTAAACAGGACCATGACAACCAGTCACTTAGTGTAGAATCTAGAGTTCTCCATGCTAATGAGGTATCTAGGCAGGCCCTGAGTGTTTAGTCAATGAGCTTCCCCTCCTAGGAATCCCTTTCTGCAAAAGGTACTTAATCCCTGTTCAACCCTAAGATTCATGCATCTTTATCCACCATGAATAAAGCAGTTTGGATAAGAAGAGCTGTCCCCTTCATCAATATCACAGTGGGGGAGCCCTTAGTCATGGAGAGCCTTACAGTGCCTCCCAAGTCTCCCTTAGAAGACATTCCTACTCTTGTCGCTTACTCAGAGTTAAGCCAGAACACCACTCCCACCTCCCCACTCCCCTTAACCTCCCTGCACTGGGCTTGTTGCAAGCCACCTGGATCTCATCTCCTCAAGGTTTCCGAGACTCTTTGAGAGGCAAGTTTACAGTTATGAAGTAGCAATGAAAACAATTTTGTGGTTAGTTCACTACAACATGAGGAAGTGTATTAAAGGGTCGTAGCATTATGAAGGTTGAGAACCACTACTGCTGAGGTATCACAAGAATGACTTTCTTTTTGTGAATTTTTAACAGAGATAAATTACTTTCCTTTATTACGTCGTAATCCTATGAGAGCCACTAATTGATTGTAAGGTGTTATAGCAAAGGTGATTAATGAGTATACTTAAGGATTGGTCACGTTATCAATGATTATCTATCCTTGATATGACCAGAAGTGTGTTTGTATTCATGAAAATACAAATGGAATTCATTTATAGAGACAAGATTGGAGGGAGAGACAAATTTACACCTTCCATTAGACAGTGCTCTGCACGTCCCCAAGTTAAGCATAAGGCATGTATCTCAAACACAGTGAAGTTCAACTTAAACATTGCTTAATATCCAAAAATGTTCAAAATCAGGTGTACTTAAAAATGGTTATTGAAACTGAATGCTTGGATGAAAAGGGTTACATCTACAAACTACACTTGCATGGTAGGACACTGCCAAGATCAAATAGCACACTTGCCCTCCGATGGCACACAGACCTACAGAGGATAAGGAAGGATAAGGAGACATGGGCAATAACTCTTGTCAGCTTCGGAAGCTCCTGTCTCCCTCTGAACTGTAAGCCAGATCAGGAACTTCAACTCCTTATGTACAGGGAAGATGAATTACTCCTCCTGTTTCACAAGACAGGGATGGATCCTCCCATGCTTAAGAGGATTTTAGATTCTGCCCTCGTATCCTAAATGTCTCAAGCAATGAAAACATTCAGTATAATTAATTTGTACTCAGTGCTTACTGAATATATCCAGAAGCCAATAGCCCTATATACTCAAGAACGAAGTTTAAAGAAAATCAACAGATCTTTCGAAGAGAACACATGTTCCCGTCTTTCTTTTTAACTCATGTTAAATGTAGACATAATGCTGCCTATAGGACTAGCCACAATGGTTGTCCATGACTGGACTCTGCAAATAAGCATTTCACTAGCTATAATATAACTTGGAATTTCAGAATAAATATTTACAATATTATAAGTTTTATAAATAAAAGTTTTTGACTTCTTAAATGTAAATTGTAGGGCTAACAACTACAGGAAAAGACCCTGCTCTGCAGAGTCCATGATGGTACCTAGAACCCCAAATAAGACCATGCCCAGAGACCACCAACATTCCTCAGAGTACACACAGATTTGCTAGACCAGCTCGCAGCCCCCTCATCACCATATCCCAGCCCACAAAACATGTAGAATCCCACTGCTCTACCAGAGGACACAACTAGAACTGGAACCCCAGGTAAAACTCTAGAACCCTAGAGGCCATGCCGGCACCCACAACCCTAGAGGTCACCCAGGGATTCAACTCCAGTCGAGGCACCACAGTGAACCAGTAGACTCACCTGTCACCATAAACATAGGCCACCAGGCCAGAAGACCAGAGAAGAAATAGAAACTATGAAGAAAAAACCCATTAAGTAAGACAAATGCAGAAATCAGCAACAAAACTCATAACTAAGGCAAACCCAGATGCCTAGATGGAGGTGTAAAGACCAAACAACAGCCTAGGCAATGCGTCACCACCAGAACTCAGCAACTGTACTACAGCAAGCCCTGAATATCCCAACACAGATGAAGTACAAGCAAAAGACCAGAACCAACTATATGAAGATGATAGAGGTTCTTAAAAAGGAAATGAATAAATTCCTTAATGAAATTCATAAAAATACAAACAATTGGAGGAAATCAATACATCTCTTAAAGAAAGCTAATATAATTAAATAAAGAAGTGAACAAATGGGTAAAGGAAATGAATGAAACTATTCCAAGACCTGAAAACAAAAATCAAAGAAATAAAGAAAACACAAACTGAGGGAATCCTAGAAATAGGAAATCTAGGCATGTTAACAGGAACTACAGTTGAGAAAATCTGGTATAACATGAAAAGACAGAGCCTAAGAAAGATAGGAATAAAAGAAGAAGAATCCCAGCACAAAGGCCTAAAAATATTTCTAACAACATCATAGAAGAAAATGTTCCTAACTTAAAGAAGGAGATGCCTTTAAAGGTACAAGGAACTTACAGAAAAGTAAATTGACAGGCCCAGAGAAGAATGTCCTCATGCCAGATAATATTCAAAACATTAAATATACAGAATGAGGAAAGAATATTAAAAGCTGCAGTGGGAAAAGGCCAAGTAACATATACCAGGAGACCTATTAAAATCACTCCTGGGCTGGAGAGATAGCTCAGTGGTTAAGAGAACTTGACTGCTCTTCCAGAGGTCCTGAATTCAATTCCCAGCAACCACATGGCGGCTCACAATCACCTACAATGAGATCTGGTGCCCTCTTCTGGTGTGTCTGAAGAGAACTACAATGTACTCACATATATAAAATAAGTAGATTTATTAAAAAAAAAAAAAAAAAGCCGAGCAGTGGTGGTGCACGCCTTTAATCCCAACAGGAAGGCAGAGGCAGGCCGATTTCCTAGTTTGCGGTCAGTCTGGTCTACAGAGTGAGTTCCAGGACATCCAGGGCTATACAGAAAAATCGTCTCAACAAACAAAACAAAAAACAAAACAAAACAGAATCACTCCTGACTTCTCAAAGAGGAGTTAGAGGCTCTAAAATTAGAAGTGCCTGGAATTATGTCTTGCAGTATCTAAGAGACCATGGATGCCATCCCAGCCTAGTATATCCAGCAAAACTTTCAATCACGATACAGGGATAAAACAAGACATTCCATGACAAGGTCAAATTTAATGAATATCTATTTATAGATCCAGTCCTACAGAAAACACTAGAAGGTAAACTCCACCCCAAGAGGGATGAATAAAAGCATGAAATCATAAGAAATAAATAATTTCACACCAGTGAAACCAAAAGGCAAGCAACACCCCCCCCCCCAGTTTTCCACCACCAACAAAATAGCAGGAATTAACAATCATTGGTCATTAATGTCTCTCAACATTAATGACCTAATTCCCAGTAAAGGGAGACAGGGTAAGAGAATGGATGCAAAACCAGAATCTATTCTTGTGCTGTATACAAAAAATACACCTCAACATCAAAGATACACATTATATCAGAGTAAAATGTTGGAAAAAGTTTCCAAGCAAATGGACCCAAAAAACCAAGCTGGTGTAGCTATTCTAATATCTAACAAGATAGACTTCTAACAAAAATTATTCAAAACACATGGGGAAGGACACTTCATACACATCAAAGGGAAAACACACCAGGATGACATCTCAATTCTCGACATCTATGTCCCAAATGCAAGGGACATGTTTGGGAAAGAAACTATACTGAAGCTTAAATCCCTCATGGACCCTCACACATTAACAGTGGGAGACTTCAATACCCTACTCTCACCAATGGACATGTCGTCCAGACAAAAACAGAGAAATAATGGAGCCAACAGATGTTATGAATTCAAATGTACCTAAAATATATAGAAAGAGCATGAAACCCAAACACAAAAGAATATACCTTCTTCTCACCATCTCATATACCCAGTCACAAGGCAAGTCTCAACAGACATAAGACAACTGCAATAGTCTCTGTATCCTTTCAGACCACCATGGATAAAAGCTGGATCTTAATAACAGTAGAAAGCCTACACACTCATGGAAACTGAAAACTCTCTATAGAATGACTACTAGGTCAAGGCAGAAATTAAGAAAGAAATGGAAAGACTTCCTAGAATTGAATGAAAATGAATGCACAACACACCCAAACTTACAGGGGACACAAGGAAAACAGTCCTAAGAAGAAAGCTCATAGCACTAAGTGCCTTCGTGAAGAAACTGGAGAGATCTCACACTAGCTACATAACAGCACAGAGGAAAGCTCTAAAACAAAGGGAAGGAAACGCCCAAGAGGAGTAGGTGGCAGGGAATAATCAAACTCAGGGCTGGAGTCAATAAAACAGAAACAAAGAAACAATACAAAGACTCAATGAAACAAAGAGTTGGTTTTTGAGAAAATCAACAAGATGGACAAGCCCTTATCCAAACTAAGGAAAAGACAAAGAGAGAACATTCAAATTAACAAAATCTAAAGAAAAAATAAAGGAGGACATAACATCAGACACCAAGGAAATCCAAAGAATATACTTCTAACACCTGTACTCTATAAAATTGGAAAATCCAAAATATACGCATAATTTTCTTCATAGATACCACTCATTGAAGTTACCATATACATCATTTAAATAGACCTAAATGCCCTAAGGAAATAGAAGCACTGATTAAAATCCTCTCAAGCCAAAACAGAGTAAGGCCAATGCCACATGAGGTTGGAAAGTTCTTTCTGGGTCAGTCTGCTTACGACCAGAGCTCCCCAAGAGGGCAAAGAAAAAGCTTAGACATTTAGACCACTGCAAGTGTCTCAGAGATGTCTTCTCAAGATCGCAGAAGACTTTAAAGGCAATACCTTAAAAACAATTTCTACGTAAACGAATGTCTCAGTGTTCATGGAAGATCCTGGCCTCCTCTTATATCTTTGGACATCTCATCTGTCCTCTGACCCCCTCATTTTACGAACCTGGAGGATTGAAGGCTGATGTTTGTCTCTTCACACCCAAAGATTCTTGGTTTTGCTCCAGAAATGTTACCAAATATGGCTTAGCGACAGCAAGACCTGTTTGTAGGAAAGAGGAGCAACACTGTTTGAGTGGGAATAGGCTGGTTCCTTCTAGAATACTGCTTATAAGAAAAGATGATGCAATAAAGAAATTATAAATAAATTAATCCTTTATATGTTTTCTTATAGGTATATTAAAACACTGTGCGGGGCCTTACAATCTGCAGATTCTGATTTTCATTTAAAGGGAAAACACTAAAAAACTGAATTGTGAAATATTTTCATTATATTTCTAAGATTCCCTCTAGAGTGAAGGAAATATATTCCAACATAGGCAAGTTACAGACAAAGAACAGCAAGATGTTTCTTACTATGTATCAACCACTTCTATGTTTCCTTACAAGGAAAGGTATGATAGAAAGCTCAATGAGATAATATACCAAAGGAGAAAGCTACCTGTTTATAATGAAAAAGAATTGAGTATAGATGCAATGCTCACCCAGGAACACAAGGTTGCTGTAATTCTCCAACATCACGTCCCTGTACAGATTCCACTGAGCGGGCTCCAGAAGTTCCCACTCTTCAGGAGAGAAATCAATGGCCACGTCCCTGAAGGACAGCATTTCCTGAAATAAAGACCAATGAATGGTGCCACACTGTTAATTATCAAAACAATTAATAATAAAATAAATACCAATAGACTTCAATGTCAGGAGCCACAGAGTCTCACGCTCACAAACACTGGTCTGACTGAAAAGTAGCAATACGTGAAATCACAAATAAGACAAGATTAGGAGGCTACAGTGTGGCAATCGCAGGACCCCGAGTGGCCCAGAGCTCGTCAACTCCATCTTTTAATGTTTATATCATAAGTACTTGAAGAAATACTTCATAAGACTATACAGGGACATCACAGAACCCGCACGCCACATTCAGCAATAGTTGGTTGACCAGAAATCCCAGACTATGCAGAAGCCTGGAAGACAAGGCTAAGAATGGAGAGCAATGCACACAGCCTGTCAGGTGAGCAGAGCTGTGTCCCCTCCACGACCTTCAAGACCCCTCAAGTCACTAAAATCCCTAAGCCCACATCTGTCCTCACATCAACTCATGTCTCCATCCTGAAAGGGGCTGACACTCTCAACAGCACGGTCTCTGAAGGAACACAGAGAGTTGACAGTTTCTATTATTTTTCACTCAGCACTGTAGCATCAACCTTGCTGGGACAATCAATACAAAGCTCGGAGCACTCTGTGACATGGGGAGTGTTAGTGTGAGGATTCAGCTCACAGTCGTAGACATTTTGTTATGAATTTGAACACAGGAAGTTCACACTGAGGTGTGGAAGGAAAAAAATTTTTGTACACAGCAGGGCCAGACTTAGTCTCTCAGATAGGAGAGACTGAAGAGGCCACAATATCCTGAAGCACAGAGAATTTATTAGATGTTTGGTTCAACAGTAGGTTAGTCATTCTGGACAGACAGTATGTACACAAAATCCATAAATCAGAACTGTACATTTATAGAAGAGTTTGACCAAGGCTCAGCCAATTGAAAAGGCAATCTTACAATGAGGGCACCTCTGCTGTCCTTTTTTAACACCCTGTGATAGGTTTTACAGTCCCATGCTTTACAACCTCTAAGGTTACAACCACTGAGGCAAAAGTTTTATCTGTTTTTCTTACAGAAATTTTAATTAATCCTCCATTGAGAAGCAGCTCAATATCCTTTTAGCAAACATGGGTGTCCAGCTACTTTCAAGTGAGGAACTAAACATCCTCCATGAAAGATTCCAATTCCAAGTGAATCTTCTTTAAATCCACAGTCATTTCAAAGAAAGTGGGATAAACATCACGTTCACCAATGTCCTTTCCAGGAGTCTGACCCTGGAACCTAGCTGGTTCTGTCACCTCAAAGTAAGACAAGAGTAATTGCATGTGCGATGATTTAAAACTAGCTCCATTTCCAACTGAGCTTTGTACAACACAAGCAACATAACAGCAAACAACAGTAACCGGATGTGCATTCTCCTTCTGTAATATCTCTTAACTGCTGCTTGCTCAGAAAACAAAAAACATGAAGCAGAAAAATCCCGAGTTGAGACAATTGTGTTTTGTGACTTGGAGAATTCCAACCCCTGCCTTCCCTTTTGCAGCAGTTCTCAAATTGGCAAAGGAGATAGTGGCTCTAAATAAAGCAGTTTCGTTTTGTTGGTTGGTTTGATTTTTATGGTTTTAATTCCTAGTTTTGTTCGGAGGGTTTTCTCCGTGGTCTTGAACCCCTTAACAGACAGCCATACAGTACAGAAAGGACCAGATCTCCTCTTATCTAAACATACTGAGAAATCCAGCAACATCCACGTGAGGGTGACCCAGCTAATGAGCAAATGCTTCCACCAGCAAGCTGGAAAGTGAACGCCCAGGATCACCGCGTCCAGGCAAAGACCTTCACCCAATCAACATTGCCCAGGCAGTAATGGTCCTTACAAGTTTCTCCAGTCCCTAAATTCTGTCAGTCCAACACAGAGGTCACTCCCACCACCACCCGCAGCGCCCTCCCCCCAGTCCTGACCAGAGCGCTCCTCCAAATCAGCTCCTCCTTGCCCCCCATTCCATCCCTGCGTGTTCCCTCCGGACCTACGCACCCCGCACAGCCCCTTGGGTGACGAACCCTGGACCAACCTCCATGTTAGAGATCCAACAGGAAAGCCTAACAGGACCAGAGTCTGGCCCAGCTTTGGATAAGAGCCGCACATGCTTACTAAAAGATAAACTATTTACCAAAAGTACCGAACTGTGACGTCACCGCGTTTCGTACTACATTTCCCACAAGTCTATGCGATGGGATTACTGGAGTCTAGGGAGAGGGAGCTGTACTTCTTAATGGTCCTGGATTTCTGCCCTGATGTCTGTCTGAATGTAGTGTCACTTAGTTAG